>LPNX010096975.1:68650-350956 GCA_001517045.1 Pseudotsuga menziesii | reverse complement strand
CAGCATGAAAAAGGGCTGGCTCTATAGAACTTCCTATGACGAGATAGTACACACATGATGATGACCAGTGGAGATCCAGATCGAGCTATGATCCAGATCGAGCTATGATCCAGATCCAGTTATGATGACTCCGAGAGATCCAGATCGAGTGATGATCTAGATCCAGCAGTGACGATCTAGATTGAGAGATGATCCAGATCCAGATCCAGATCGAGTGATGATCTAGATCCAGTGATGATGATCTAGATCGAGTGATGATCTAGATCCTGTGATGATGTTCTATGATGATCCAGATCGAGAGATGATCCAGATCCAGATGACTTGAAGATGAAGATGACTTGAAGACGAAGAAGACTTGATGACAGAGATGACTTGAAGATGAACATGATCCAGTGATACAGAGAAGAAGACCAGTGCTGAAAATTGTGTCGAAAGAATACCTTCCTAGTTAAGAGGGAGTGTTGATGTATATGTAACTTCAGAATGTATTCTTATATGTATTTTATATATTGTAACCCGATGTTTATTCTGGGATGTTTATATTATGTATTTGAGTCATATTGTCTTACCCCGATGTTTCGATCGAGAGGATTATTAATGTAAACAAGTCTTGTCAAGTCATTAGGTAAGTCCCCACAGTTTCGGGGCACTTGGGTTATTATACACTAATTAAGGTGTAGGCTCGAGTAAGTAATTGTAAGTTAAGCCTACATGGTTGAGTGCACTTCAAGTCAATGGAAGAATATAAATAGAGAGTGAGAGTCTCTCTATTTATCACTTGTGAATTACATCACTTGCTCTCTCAAGTGTGGCGCACCTTTGGAGAAGGAAATACTTTGGCTTGACAGAAGACAGAAGGCTGCTGTTGTGTTGGGAGGTTATCTTACTGTTTTGGGATCACATCTTGTGGTGATACTATCTTAGAGGAAGTTGAGGGGTTTTCTCCATTTATGGTTTCCCCTCCTAAAATATTTGTGTCTCTTGTCTCTTGTGATGTGCTTATGTGATTGTTGTGCTTGTTATTCTCTCAGTGAAAAGATCTTATCATAATGCTAGCTTAAATGTTGAAAAACTAACAATCTGTAGATAGTCTTTCAGTGCCCTTAAAATGTCTTGGTTTTCTTGTAACCAATCTTTATCTCTTTGTTCCCTACAATATACAAACATTAAGTCTGAAAATGTCGGACCTTCATACCCATACAAGGCCATAAAGGGTGCCATTTTGATAGAAAGACGAAATTTATTGTTATAACAGAACTCACCCAGGTGGAGCCAAGTTTCCCAAGCTCCTTGTTGTCCTATAACATAGTTACAGAGGTACCCTTCAAGCCATTGATTCACCCTTTCAGTTTTTCCATATGTTAGGGGTGATATCTTGTGCTCATGTTCATATTTGTTCCAAACAGATCAAAAAATTCCTGCCAAAAAGCACTATTGAACTTACTATCTCTATCACTGATTATAATTATGGGCAGTCCATGCAACTTGAAAATGTCCTTGAAGAATAGAGCAACAACCTCACTAGAAGAAATAATGGATGTTACTGCAAAAAAGTGTGCATATTTTTCAACCTTTCCACCACCACATAGATACTATATTTCCCTTGTGACTTTGGTATCCCAGTGATAAAGTCCATGGATACACTTTCCCATTTTTGATATGGAATAGGAAGAGGATGGAGAATTCCAGGAAGGTGTGTGTGCTCCACTTTGTTCCATTGACATGCAGAAAATTTCTTCACATACATGAGAACATCATCTTTAAGGACCTTCCATGTAAATCTCTCCCTTACCTTCCAGTAAGTCTTCAGAAAAATAGGGTGACGAACCACTGGTGCATCATGTGTAGCTTCTAAAATATTCCTCTTTAGTGCAAATCTGGGCAATAAGAATTTTTTTTTTTGGTAGTATATGAGGTCATCATGAACTTTGTACTCTTCATTCCAGTTTACCCCATCCAAAACTTCACAAGCAAACTAATCTTTAGAATATTCAGTGGCCAACTGGATCTTCCATTCATTTATCATCTGCAACAAAGAGAATGTGGGATTACAGGAGAGTGCATCAGCCATAACATTCATTTTCCCCTTTTTATACTCAATGTAAAAATCATAGAAATGAACTTTACTCACCCATTTTTTTTGCCTTTCATTGATTCCTTTTAGCTAAGGAAGTGTCTAACATAGTTGTGATCAGTCTTCACAATGAATTTACCTCCCACCAAGTACTGTCGAAATTTGGCCAATGCATGCATAATGTGTAGCATCTCCTTATCATATATGGAATACAACCTTTCATGTGGCTACAATTTTCTTCTCTCAAATGCAATAGGGTGCCTATATTGCATCAGAACAACTCCAATTCCTATACCAGAAGCATCAAATTCCAATACAAAGGGTTTGGAAAATTCAGGCAAGGAAAGTACTAGATAGCTGCTCGTTATCTCTTTCATTTTATGGAAATATTTTTCAGCCTCCTCACTCCAAGTAAATGTGCCCTTCGTAGTCAAATTTGTCAAGGGTGTAGTGTACCAGGAGCATCCTTTGACAAATCTGCGGTAGTAGTTACAAATGCCAATGAATCCTCTCAATTCAGTGAGGTTCCTTGGGCTGGCCCATAGGAATATGGCCTTTATTTTTTTGGGTCTACCTTGACCCCTTATTGGCATATCACATGGACAAGATATATAAGTTTTGTCATGCCAAACTCACACTTAGACATCTTGGAAAAATAGTATAGATCTATAAGCATAGTGAGTACCTCCTCCAAGTGGTGCAAGTGCTCCTCCCATGTCATACTATAGATCATACTATAATAAAAAAAACACAAGGACATGCTTACAGAGTTTTTTGTTGAACACCTTGTTCATGCATGATTGGAAGGTTGCTGGTGCATTAGCCAAGCCAAATGGAATGAACAGAAACTCAAAGTGGCCAAAATGACAACAGAAGGTTGTCTTTTGTATGTCCTCCTCCCTCATTTTTATTTGATGGTACCCTGACCAGATATCTATTTGGAGAAAAATTTGGCTCCATGCAACTCATCCATCAGCTCCTCAATTCGGGGAATTGGGTACCGGTTCTCTATGGTCTTCTTGTTCAAGGCCTGATAAATGCACATCTTGAGTGTCCCGTCCTTCTTCTTCACCAGAACCACCGAAGAAGCAAAAGGTCTGGATATTTTTTTGACGAGGTCCAACTGAAGGAGCTCCTTGATGGCCTTCTCAATTTCATCCTTGAATCTCTTTGGATGCTTATAGGGATGGATTTTTATTGGAAGTGTACCAGCTTCCAGCTCAATCTCGTGTTCAATGCCACGGCTATGTTTCCTACCATGTGGAAGGTCTTCAAAAACCCTCTTATGCTTGTGCAACAATATTTTTATATCTTTAGGTCAGGAGGAAAATTTGGCAGTAGTTCTCTTAGTGGTGATCTGGCATTCAACAACCCATTCAATGTCCCTATGCCTCATAATATATCTCATACTTTTGGCAGAAATTACTTGGCTGGGATAAGTATTCATGCCTTTCAATACCACTGGTTTTCCTTCAGCATCCTTGAAACTTATTTGTGGTATTTGGTAATTCACATAGTGCTCTCCGATAGAGTACATCCATTATACCCCCAACACCATGTTGGATTCTACCACAATGAAAACATAAAATTTGTATTTCACATTATAGTCATCGATATTTACTTGTAGATTTGGAATCCATCGATTGCATTCCATGGTATAGTTACCAAGAATAACCACAGTGATTCCTTCAAAGGACTCAATTAGAAGTTTTGTCCTCTCCACCAGGGTTGAATCAATAAAATTATGGGTGGCACCCCCATCAACAAGGACTGTGATTTTATTCCCTTATAGTACTCCTTTCAGTATGAAAGTATGGAACAAGGGTACTCCATCGAGTACTGCAATTTTTCTACTGGTTTGATGGATATGCTCCTCTTCTTTAGCTATTTCATACTCTCCATCAGCCATCTCAGATTCTTCCACCACCTCTTCATTACTTTCAGAAAATGCTTCAATATAGTGTGCTTTTCCCTTCACACACTTGTGACCCAGAGCCCAAGGTTCTTGGCAAGAAAAACACAACCTCTTCCTCCTCAATTCATCCTGATCCTTGTAGGAGTAATCTCCCTTTCTAGTGGTAGGAAAGTTTCTCATAGGAGGTATTTTATTCTAAAATTTATGAGGCATAGGAGGTCTGGGATAATACTTGTTCCTCGGAATTGCATCCTGCATGTCTCTATTCCTTCTCACCACTTCCTGTAGAGTGGTGGGTTGGCAAGCCTTCACCAACCCCTTCAACGGTTTAGCCTGTCCTTCTATAAACAAAAGGATCAGCCTTGATTCTGATGTGTCAGTGACCATTAAAACCACCTTTTGGAACTCTGATATGTATGCTTCTGTAGTTCCAACTTGTCTAATGTGTGCCAAATCTCAGAAAGAGATATCATGATCTTTGTAGTCAAATATTTCTATTAATTTTCTGGTGAACTCCTCGTAGGCAACTACTTGATCATGGCCTAGCTTTTTCATTCCATGAAACTACCAGTCAATGGCCTCCCCATCAATATGTAGGTCTTCCAACTTGATGTAATCCCTTTCTGCCATAGGATTCGGCTGAAAATATGTATCTATTTTATGAATCCAATAGCTTACTGAGCAATTGGAAGTGCCATCAAAATATGGAAAAGTGATTTTCCCAATGGCATTATTTAATTCAGAATTCTGATATGGATACCTTGTAGCTCCTCTTGGATTCCCCCTAAATTGAGTCTCATAGAAATATTTGAATGCCAGATCCCTTCTTCATTCTTCACTCAATTATTAACAAACATAAAACTTCTCCTTCCATGTAGCAATTGTTTCATCCTATGATTCATGGTCTTTGTCAAAACCCCAAAATTTCACAAAAAATTAAAATTTTGAGATAACATAAAATGTTTGCAGTTAGATAACCGCTAGCAGCAAAATAGAAGAAATGAAATAGATAATTAAAGTAACCATTAACTTTAACACATAATATTAATGCTATTTTAATTTTGAATTGTGATATGAATAATATGCATTCGGATATTTAGCTATACTGATGTTTTGAATGTCAAGTAGGTGAGGAGTCATTTTCTAGCTAGGGATGACATAGTGATTGCTAACGTATTTGTATTTTTGGATCTTTACAAGCTTGATAGGTAAATTTTTGACCCAGTAAAAGTTTATTAAGGCGTTAAACATATATACTTCTTTTAACATAAAAGTACTGCTAGAGTAAAAGTTTGCTTAGAAGACTCAAGGTCCTGCAAGGTAAGTAATGTTTCTTTTACTTGATTCACAAATATGATATTACTTAATCTTTGTGTCGTAAGGGTTATTAACACCTCCCTACTGTTTGTATTTTAACAGATATATCTTTAAGATAGATAAAACCTCCTTCTAACTTTACTCTAAGTGATTTCCAGTTCTTAATAGAGCTCATGATTTTGTATCATAACTCTTTCTCTGACACAAGAGTTTATTGCTATTATTATTTTAATATTTAAAATGCTGCTTATCATTATAGAAATAGACCTAAGCCTTTCAGAACATGAGCCTACTATGTACTTTTCAGCTCTATTTTCAATTACGATTCAGTAAAGTAAATTTATCAGCTTAACATCGCTTGCAAATTATAAGGTATCCTCTACATAAAAATCGTCAAGTTGTGACTTGAATTCCCATTTTTTTTTCATGATCAACATAATGCGACAACTTCACATTACCCTACTATTTACTTATATGTAAATGAGATGCAATAAAATCTTAGAGAGTTTACTATTCTAAACTCCAATTTCTAACTTAACCTTGATTCAATACATCTTAGAGCTTGGTAGAAATTATGGAGACCAAAGATTATATGTTTATAAGATATCTATCCTACATCCAGTACTGTAGGTCACTTAAAAGTGTAGGTGCTATTTAAGTGTATGTATGTTAACCATATCTATAAACACTTTATTGATTTAAGTCTAGTTCTCATATTTTATACATTCATAGTTCATGTTTATAACAAAATGTCAATAAAGGCATTTAACAAAATTTGCTCAAAACTTCTATTATCCTCTTGATCTTTTTCTTATAAGTTGAATTAAAAAAAAACGTTATATGATCTTCACTAAAAAAGGGCATCGAATTCATAAATAAAATGGTTCTTACCACGAATGATTTCATGGTTTAAACATTAGGTTAACGTGGGCATAATCCTCGTTCATTACCAAGGTTGACTTCATGGGAAAAGATACGATTTTGACCTTATGCATATAATACATTATCATTGTGTGCAAAGATGTAAATAATTAACAATTATTTGATTCGAATTATTGCAGTGGGGACTATACAAATGAACCCACCGTGATGTGAAAAAACTCTCCTCGCCATGCAATACATGACTTATAATCTTTATCTTGTAACCCTATTCCTCATTATTCAGCAAGGATTTCGGTCTCTGCATTGTTGGGTTTGCTGCGGCCATGAGGGCTTGCAGTTGCTCGCCTCTAGCTCCACTGTCTATGCATTTTTGAAGAGCCGTTGCTTAGAGTGAGAGTTGTGAAGTTCACAGCTCGTGCTTGAGTTGATTTCTGTAACCAAATCTTGCTGTGCGTGAGGGTAGTGTTTACACAGTCAGTTATTTCAGTATTGAAGTCGTGGTTTGGCCACTGCCATTGTTTGCTCTTGCTCCAGTTGTCAAGGTAGATAATAACTTGGACTCAGCTACCTCCTTCTCAGGTGAATGTGAAGGTTGCTGTGCTCATGGTGTCGGTCTGCCTTCTTCGTGACCTCGGTTTTCAACATTATAGGTAACACATCATTTTTAAGAAGTTGAAAGCTATAAAGAAATTACAGTTTCAATTCTACATTCAAGTTTTTAATTATGTTTAGGTTTTCATTTTGCAGGTGATAGTTCACCTAACATTTGGAAGGAACCACTTCACCTTTGGACCAGCGTTCAGTCTACTGGTAAGCCTCGATTATAAAATGGCTCTCCCTGCTTGTACAAACTTAGGGGAAATGTTTGCAGTTGGAAGGAGTTACAGCCTTGGTCTTTTCCAGTCTTGGGTTGTTGGTCCTTAGTTTATAAGTTTTGTTTTTGTTTTAAAACCCTCGCTTACAGCAGGGTGACTCCGACTCAATGCCGTGACTTGTAAATGCTCTTTTCTTGTGTTAAAAGGATTTACAATGATGTAGGTTTTGATAATTAGACTGTTAGTTTTGTTTATTAACCCATGCCACGATATGGGCACACCGGCTCAGAGCTGGTTTTTGTACACTGTTTAAGTTATAGCCTTACGGCCTGTCAAGCAATACACTGGGTTTAATTTTAAAAGATTTCCTTCGAGCTTGGACTTGTTTTGCAGAATACTTTGCGACTATGTGTAACTTAGGGTTTTTACCCTCTTCGACAGTGAAATAATAATTTTATTGTTTATTATTTGCATTAGATTATTGTTAATAGTTTTAAGGCTATCATTCAGTCATGGCATAAGTTGTTTTACTTTTTGGCTCAGGAATTACGAGCTAGGTTTCTTGAATGAAACCATTGTTTTAAATATTTCTTTTAATTTATTTAAGTAGGTTCTATTACTTGTAAAACAAATATTGTTTTAAGTTAATATTTGTGTATAGTAATATTTCTTAAATTTGTATCCGTTTATATATATTTGTTATGAATATTGTAACCAGTCTACATTAGTTCAATTTGTTTAATGTTAATATTCCAAATAATAGAATTATAGCTTAACTATTTATTAAAACAATGAATTTAATATAGGGTTTCGACCATGTAATTACTCTTGCAGGTATAAACCTGTTGTGGAATAGTTTTTACTTAGATTTATATATTTATTTTCATACTGGTTATTATCATATTCTTATGGTTTTTATCTACTCAAATGATAGAAAGAATTTTTACTAGTGTTATTTGAAGATAAAAAAATAGATTCCTAAACAAGTTTCTTTTCGATAAAGTAAATACTTTTCATAATACTCTCCCTGGTTAATAGTAACTGTTAGTCTTAGTTTAGTTAATATTATAAGTATATAAACTATATGAATAGTAGTTTTATCTTTATTGAACTGAATGTAAACGAAGTAGTTTAATTGTGTTTCTTCTATTGCATATGCAACTGGTTATTAAATAAACACAATAAATTATATATATACAACATAACACAACTTACCCTCCTACAGATTTTAATTTGAATAAAAAGAATAATGTACTGTGTATAAACATAACATCTTATCTACTAGGGTAATTTCTTAACATAATAATTCGTCTACTTGTAATGGAATACTGCTATTTCATTATCAATATATTTACATAAACAAGAACATAGATAACTAGGTTATTGATATTTTTGATAATAACCTACATACAACAATAAATTACTCTGCTATTATGAAATGCAAAATACATCTATTCATTTCAATCTCTTATCATTTCCTTCATCTACTTTAAATACTCTGTCTGTGCTGGAGTATGGTCTGGTCCTTCCAGATGTGGAAAAACATAGACTAGAATTATTTTTCATCTATTTCATATTCATTCCTTGAATAATCTAAAAGATTACTAACTTTTTCATTCTACAACTAAATATTTTCACATTTATTTAACAGTCAGATTCACATTTAACTAACTAACATAGTAAATAAGAGATTGTAGAACCTGATTAAGATGGACAACAATAGCGTTAGGAGGCCGTTCCTCCCTACCAAACTCCTGGAGAGCACTCAAACAATGGTTCCTCAGGACCCCCAAGCCTGTTCCTGGTCTTCTTGGCTGAGAACTGGTGGAGCAAGCAAACAATAGTCTAGTTCAATGACTCAGTAAACACTCTGCACTCAGCAGTAAGATCCTTCAGCTGAAAAGCTGCACTAGATCACTTAGCAGTTAACCCCTCAAACTCTTTCCACAATTACGTTCCATTGAATTTATTTGAAGTACATTCAACTAAATGAACACTTCTCTAGAATGAGAAGCCTCAACTCTCTTCAATGGGTATTTTTATAAAGATTGCCTAGGTCTTTTGGGTCAGTTGTCATTAATTGAGCCACCTGCTCTGATCCCACTTTCTTGGGGGATCATGACCCCAAATGTAGGGAGGTTTCCACCTGCAACAGTTGGAAGTGGTTTGAGGATGCCGCCACATGTCTATTTGCTCTCCACCCAGTCTCCTCCACCAATTTGACCAGTAAACACTCTTTTAACAGCTCTCCTAATCTATTTTCTCCACCTTTATTTATTTATGATTAAAATATTCGGAATTACATTAAATATCCTTGACTTTGCTGAGTCATCAATTACAACTTAGCATAAAATTTAACATATTGTCTTTAAATAAAATCAAATAAGATAATATTGTTTTTGCAAAATTGGGGCATGTGATAGTCTTCCTTTGGGGTCTCTACAAATTTGGGCATAGTGGGTTGGGGCAACAACTTTGGTTCATATCTATAATCTAGAGTCCGATTTTGAGGCCCGATCTTGGAGAAAATAGACCCACCCATGACCTTTCTTTCTTCACATTATGAACCAATGATGCTCCCTTCTCCATCTTTCACTTCCAGCTATTTAGCTAGGAATTATCTGTTCTTTTGACCAGACTGTGTGATGTTAGTTGAAATGTCTTGCAGGACTTTCAACATGTTCTTAACAAATTTCATGAACTCATCTTTCTCATCCATTTCTTTCTGGAATCTTTCATCCACAGATTCTACTTCCTCCTCTTGAGGGATCTTTCTTTCAGTATCAGAATTAAATTTTCGACTCACTGATGAATATCAAGAGAAGGTATGGAGGACCATGATATGATACCATTGCAATGTTCCTAATTCTGATATGCATACTTTAACACTAACTAATGCTGCAAAATAAAAAAAAATCTGATATTAAATTACAACCACTCAGTGAATCTTGAGACTAGGTAATTCAAAGTGTTTTGTTGTAAAATTTGCAGACATGGGAGTAGGGAGTGCCAAGAAACCAAGAGTAAGTTTATAACTGTCAATTCCTTTCCTTTAACACATTTATATCGGCTACCATTCAGGTTTCAGAGTCCTCTACGTGGAAACCTACTCCCACGCTTCTGGGTCACCCAACCGTGAAACTAGGGAAATTCCTTCCATCCTTTTGACTGGGGGCTTGGGGAAAAGTTCATAGGTGTTATAAGGCCTTCATATATCATAAAATATGGTTTGGGACATTTTCTAGCATATCTATAGAGTTCTGGAGAGTTTAGAAAAGAATTGGGGATTTTAGGAAATTTTGGCCTAGGGAAGTCGTGCGCAATGGAGGCTCCCAAAACCCAGTACGAACTCAAAAAATTTATTATATGGAATAATTTATGGGTAGGTATTTATTTCAGTGACCCATGGGAACTTTTAGAGCCGAATTTGAGTGGGTGGAACTCTTTTTATTGCAAAAACTGTAAAACTAGTAATCTAGCTAGGGTACCGAATCAAGCATGAATTTCATAGAAGAATGAGTTCAGTACAGTATATGAAGCATGATAGAGAATAATAAAAATTAAATAAACATATAAAAACATTTAAATCATCCCAAAAACCTTTTCTTACTCCTTATTTCACTAGATTGATCCATTTCCCCCCATTACAATGGCAACTTAATATTTTCATGAGAAACTGAGAGGGTAAACTTCAGAAACAGAATTATTACAACATGCAAAATATAAATGATAGATTATATCATATGTTAAACATCAGATATAATTGGATTGACTGATTATTATAGAAAATGACTCTAAATTATGGGTAGGAGGCCCAAAATTATGCATAACGAGGGATGAGAGTGTAGGTGAAGCTTGGGCTTCACTAGAGGTCGACCTGAATGATATGGAGGATGAAAAAGATGACTGATAAAACTTCAATGGATGAAAATTAAGCGCTCCATACCTATAAATAGAAGAGAATTGGAATGAAGGAGTGAGGAAGGGAAGGTTTGGGGCTCATCTCCCAAATCTTTGAGGTGCATCACTTAGAAAATTATGCTGACATAGAATCAATCAATTAAATCATCAACCAAAACTACGTCAATGGGATCGAATTGTCCTTTAATAGAATTCTGGGTGCCCTATTTAGGAATTAGAGGCGAATGGTGACCTGTGAGAGAAATTCAACCACCTAGAAGCCCTAACCCTAGCCACATAAGCACCCTCCTTGAGAAAATTGGAATGTAGGACCATGTGGAGATGTTTCCATGTCCAACTCATCCCTCTGACTTAGCAACTACACCCTCCTTAGTCAAATAGTTGCTTCTTTTATTCATGAAAGCTTTCTACTTTTCCCTGCTTTTGAGATCGAGTCTCCATAAGGAAACTGTGCCCTCCTTTTCTAAAAATTTCTTGCTTTTGTCCTTACAACTTTTCTAATTTCTCCAAGAGGAAAATGCACCCTCCTTTGCAAAACTTTCCTGCTTTTGTCGCTGGCTTATTTTCTATGGATTTTAGGCACTTTCCCTTTTCCTCTTCGACTGGTTTTGTCATAGAGTTTCCTCTTTTTTTACCTTAGAAAGTTGACTTTCCCAATGCGCCCATCCTGACATGGAAAGCTCATTTCCACATCATTAAATTGCATAATTAATAATAATGATGAATAAAAATTAAATACACTCAATAATAATTATTAGCAAAATTTCCCAAGGAAGAATAATTAATGTTAATTTGAACCCCTAGGGGTTTCAACATGGTCGACACTTTAATGATCAGATTGAGGGGAGATGAAAGCAAATGATTTGATGGAAACATAGCATTATTTTCATATGAGAGGGTATCTAATGAAGAATAAAGGATTATTTTTAAGAGAATTGTATGGAGATTTTCCATAGTTCACTAATTTTGATGTACATGGAAGAGTAAACATAAATACACTAGATTTTGCACTAACTTAGAGATCATTTAGTTGTTGGTTCTTGTTCAAACCATGGGGTATTGACATAAAATATTTGGTTATATTGGCTACATGTATCAAACAATATTCCTACAAAGAACTATAGAAGGTTACTTCAGGTTTGAGTCTCATAATTGTTAGTTTCTCTACTTTATATATGGTGTGGAAATCCATCCTTATTGATAGGACATGTATGGTTGTTAAGCTCATTGATGAGGGAAATTCTAGGAATTTTTGCAACAAAATAACTATGCTTTCACATCTTCACAATCCCAATATCATTAATCTACAAGGAATTTGCATTAGGATTTGAAAATAATTACTATTTTATGATTACAACACCATGGTTTCTCTCTCTCAAAAAAGGATTTATAGTACAACAAGAGAGCTATGCTATCAAATCCATGTTTTAACCTAGATCATGAGAAGAAGGATTGGCATAGGATCACTAGCCAAAGGTCTAACCTATATAATTGATATTGCAGGAGAATTTTTTTTAAAGTAAAATGAATAAAAACATCATACTTTAGATGAAAGATTCATTTCCAATATCTTTATATTTGGATAATCAAGACCCATGAATTTCATAAGGGAAGAATCTTGGCCAAATGGAAGCAACATTTGGGTCAAGAGGAAAACAGAGCTACAAATGTGTATATTTTTAGAGTGGTTATCTTAGATAATTTTGATAGGCTTCTAATGTATTGATTCCCCATATTTACATTATTTTCATCTCCATGACATTGTTTATGGTTTAGCAACAAAGAATGTCATGGAGCTTGTTCACTATCATCTGAGAGATGAAATTGGTGAAAAGCTGGTCAGAAATGTGATCAACCTTGGGATTTGGTGTCTCAAGGAATTATCTGATCTAATACTTGGTATGACTAGTATTTTTTTTTAAATTTAATTAATTCCATCTGATATCCAACATTCCGATAGGACATGCTGTCGCATATCCAACCTATTTGAATGGTAATTGTTTGTTGGTTTTCTATTCAATACGATGACACAACCATACTTCCAATGATAAGTTAGAGGGATATCCATCGGTTTTCCGACATCTATGAAGCACACTCTGTCAGATATCTAACAAATGTCAATGATAACTTGTCATTATATTTCTAGTCCATTCAACGACACAGTTATGCTTTCGAAGAGAACGGTTTGTCGATCTTTCAACATCTATGAAGTGAATGTTGCGTCGGTTAATCAACATCCTTGAAGTAAAATTTGTTGAGTTTCCAACATTTATGGGGAAAAAATACCCATTGGAAATGCAACCATTGGGTGTCGAAAATCCGACGAGGTTTTTCATTGTCAGGAAAATCAAAAATTCATCTGACGTTTAGAAAAGTAGAGGATTGCCGAATTGCTGACATAACTATGTCAAAAATTAGACATTTAACTTGTTGGATTTTTTGTGCAAAGATTATTATGGAAGATTTGTCGATAGTTGTTACTATCCCAAGAATTTTATTTCAATATTATTGTAAAACTAGGATGGTTGAATGCAGAACTTGATCATTTATCAAGGATAGAGTCAAGTGAAGAACCAAGCACCATCAAAGATGGTTTTCCTGATGCATAGTTGTTTAGAATCAGAATGGTTGATGACCATTATGAACAGATTGTCCAATTTTTAGCAACAATCCAATACCCAAAGGAATTCACTATGAGCCAAAATAAGCAACTGGTTGTCAGAGTTATTGAATTTCAACTAATTGTGGGATAGTTATACATGATGGGGCCAAAAGAAGTTCTACGATGATACATTCTTCTGCATGAGAAGGAAAGAATATTGGATGAGGCACATGATGGGATTGTAGGAGGGAATTTCATAGGATGCGCAACCACCAAGAAGATACTGAGAGTTGGATTATGGTGGCCAACAGTGCACAACGATGCCGCAGACTATGCCAAGAGTTGTGATGTGTGCCAAAGAACTGGAAAACCATCACGACGAGATGAAATTCCATTGGTACCTCAGTTAACACTGCAACTATTTGATAAATGGGAAGTGGAATTCGTAGGACCCATCAATCCACCATGAAAAAAATAGGTGTGAGATACATCCTCACTACGACGAATTATCCGACATGATGGGAAGAAGAAGCACCAGTGAAGGATTGTACAACAGTGACGGAAGCAAGGTTCTTGTTCGACAATGTGGTTACTAGATTTGTTTGTCCCAATATATTGATGAGCAACCAAGGGGATGACTTTGAAACAAAGGATTAGAGATATGAGTGAGAAATTTTAGATCCAACACAAGAAAAGTACACTATATCATCTACAAGTGAATGGAGTAGTTGAGGCATTCAATGAGGTATTGGAGAATGCGTTAACAAAGATATGTAATATCAACCATAAAAAATGGGATTTGAAAATCCCTACGATATTATGGGCATACAGAACAACATCTAAGAGAATGACAGGATAAAATCCATTCAAGTTGGTTTATGGGAAATAAGCGGTAATTCCAATGGAATACACTGTTCCTATCCTACACATACCAGCAACAACAGGTATGAGTGAAAAAGGAGTGGTTGAGGAAATATTGATGCAAATGTTGTTGCTTGAAGAAGATAATTTCATCGTAGGGATTCACCAGCAAGTAGAAAATAATTGAAATAAGTCTTGACATGATCCCCATGTAAAAGAGAAGCACTTCCATCATGGATATATGGTTCTCCTTTACAACAAAAAGTTTGTGAGGCACATAGGTAAGTTGCAGATGCGTTGGTTAGGTCCATACGTTATAGAGTTCATCACCGATGGTGCTGTGATACAATTAAAGAAATTAGATAGAGTATTGTTATCAAATTTAGTGAATGGAATCCAGCTAAATCCCTATCGAGATAGCCACACACAGCAACAATGCCGATAGCTGAAAAAAATGAGAAATTCAAAAGGGAAACCTGTCAGCAAAAGAACAAGAAAAGATGAATTGCACTAAGGTTTGAAGCTCGAGGATTTATAGCAAGACAATAAAAGGTCAAATCAAGAAATAAATGTAGGAATGAGACTAGGCAGGCATTGACGTAAGTGGAGAAGATGCGTAGTTAATGTAAAAAATAGTCATTAGATTTTCAAAATCAACGTAGGATTTGGTCAATATATGAGGGATTCGACAATGATGGTTCAAATATTTTTCACCAAGGGATCGAAAGCCATAAAAATGGTCCAATGGGCATGGGTTGACCCATTATGCAAATTGAGAAGAGAGAAGATAAATAGAAGATCAACGTGAATAGTACTGGAGAAGAAAAATAGAGAAGGAGTTATGGAAAATACGATTTTGAGCACCAGCATTCGAGAGTCACCAAGAGAAAACACACCAATTGTAGAAGAGCAGCTAGAGGTGGAAACTACACCAGAATGATCATCCAGGAAGAAAAGGTCTGTGATTCAGTTAATCACTCTAGAAAAAAGGAAGAAACTCACTTGCAGTATGACAAGGGAGGAGGTAGAAATGGCAAAAGATGGCATATAGGTAACATAAGAGCCGACATCGAGGGGTAAAATGCAAGGTGTGTCGATAGATGACATCCCAAGGTATGTACCATCAAGAAAGAAAGGGGCACTGGTGGTACGCATAGATAAGAACCATAAGTAAAACATTTTGATGCCGACGATACCCCAAGAAATCCATGTTACGATTAGAATTGTGCCGAAGTTGTAGAATATTCAGTATAAGGACCATGATATTTTGGCATATGACAAATGCACAAAAGAGACATATCCCCATAGGGCCCATGGTGACAAGGGACCAATCACAAGAGAATCGATGCAATGGGAATTGGGACTGCAATGGGATAGGATGCTATCCATCATCCATATGCCGCACTTTAGAAGGTCATCAGAAGCCAACGCACGCGTGAAGCAATTGTTGGTGTTCTTTCATGGTGGATAACTATGATTCAAGAAAAACGTCCCTGTCATTGTTGATTTGATTTCTTGCATCACTAGTCTCTCAAAGGCAGTGGTTGATATGTCTCAGTATTTTTGCGGGAAGGAGAATGACAAGAAATTGGTAGCAAGACTGTGGAAGAAATATGATGTGGTAAGAGACAAACGGGCATATGTGATTGACAATATTAATGACAAGGTCGTTCATGTCGGATAAAATTTACTGGCGGTGAAGATAGTAAGGAATAATCATCCAAATTAATGTACATCAGGTGTGATTGCATCAACAGAGCAGTGCACAGTAGGAGCACAGATAAACTAGTCATTAATTTTGTTAAACAAGTTGATGGAGGATGTTTTATTGGTGCAATAGGTAGGGAAGCCATTCACCTACTCTTGGTTGTTTATACTCATTACACTAGTTCGTTGGATGGATCCCACTCATTACCAGAGGATGGAAGTTGACATAGTTAATGTATGTCAAGGCACAATATATAAGAAATTATGGGCTCTCGAAGATAAAAAATGACATATTGAAATTTTTTTGCAGTTCTACCTATACTTGGATGCATTAAAGGGTGAAGCAGCAAAGGTACTAGGATCACAGATGCAGCTATGAATAAATATCGAAATATAGCAAGGTTGGTGATGGGACTGCATGGATACACATCCTGGAGCTTGTGAGACCCAGAAAAGTAGTGGCTTACAACCTAGTATAAGCTCATTGACGAAGAAATAGACACCATTGTAGAAGATTGGACAATAGAGTGGAAAGTTACAGTGAATGATGAGGAAATGTCTGATCTAGAAGATGGGCCACTGGTGGATGCCCCCAAAAAAATGGAAGTACCGAATGAGTTTGAAGAAGAAGATAATTCATAGGATGAAGCTTCATCCATGACTCCAACAAACTCATAGTTGGAGAAGAAGAAGGAAGAAGAAAGAACGAAGCATCGCTTCAAGCAAGGGGAATCGAGCAGTACTACATGAATTTCTAAGAAACATATCTAGAAGGTACTAACTGTGATCATTACGGTGATGAGCGAGAGTGAGAACAAGATAATGAAATGCGCTACGGCAAATTTCCACCAAGTTACCAAATTTTTTCAAACATTGAACAACATAGTGTTGGAAGCGAAGGTACCACGGGATGACATGTTACAAAGAGCACCTCGGATGCATATTGCAAAGAAAGTAAAAATAGTTCAGATAATTCCACAAGCAATTACAAATAGGAACAAGGATGTAGATATGATGCTACAAGGATTCGATTCAGTTGGTGTCAACATCAACAAAATTCTGATGCATACGTTGCAATGGATCCAACGCGAAGCAATTCAAGATATTAGCGACCGGGAAGAAACTGTGCATGATCAACTAATTCGATCAAGGCAGGATGTAGAGAGAACTATAATAGACCTGCAATCAATAAAGGTAGAAAAATAGATCATGATAGAAGAAATAATGAAGAAATTCAATGAAAAGAAGCGGCTGGAGAAAACATTCACGCTGGCATGTGAAGAAATAATGTAGATCACTCTAGAGATGATTGCTAAAGCAAAAGTGTTACAACTGCGACACATTGTAGCAGAGATGTGTAAGTAGAAAGAGGAGTTATGGGATAGAACAGTGCCAAGCAAACTGTTGGACAAAATAGGAGTAGAATAGAAGATGCAGTAGAAAAGATGGAAGATATGGAGAAAGTTTCCCAATTAATCATAGAGGAAACAAGTCAATATTGGATGAGCATGGTCCAGGACGAACAACTACAACAATTGGGTGCACAACTTAGTGAGGCAAAATAATAAATGATAGCGCTGAGTGGCTCACTCAAGACGATGGCCCCAATTCTATAGGTGACCAAGGAATTCGAGATGAAAGTGCTGCAGAAACATGTCAACAAGGAAAGATAATGACAGCAGTGGAAGATGGCACAATTAGATGAATTCCAAGAGATTGCAGAGTATATAGAACTCAAATCCATGGAGGGAATTGTGAAAACAAAGGAAACACAAGCTAAAGTGGTGCAGGTGTATGATGAACACCTGACAGAGCAGGAGGTGAAGGAGTGTGCAACACTCAGTGCAAAGGTCAAGGAAGATGTTGAATAAGTCTACACAGAGCATGATAAGTTCAAGGCCAAGTTGAATGAACCATATGCATCCAGTTGAGGTGTCTCGAGTGCAGGCCACACGTTTGTTTTGGGGACCTATTGGAAAGGGGTTCGAAGGCACGAAGTACAAACATAGATAAACACTAATTCTATCACAACACTGATAAGTGAAGGAAAATTCAGATGAAGCGAAAGAAGATACCAACAAGTTGGGTTATTTTGGTCAAGTTAGTTAGGAAATCAGTTATGTGGACCATTTTTTAAAGGATTAGAAAGCCCATAAATAGAATTATATTGTAGAAAGAGTGGACAGAGAGAAATAAAGGGATATAATTGGTAGATCATTCAATTGGGTATTTTGTAAGTGAATTTATCTGTCGATGGATATATTTATGATCTAAGTATAATCAACCAAGGAATGCTTGTCTTTTTTGGTTTTGGGAATAAACTGAAGATGATGTTGAAGATGCAACTTTGTTTTGTGCCTGTGTTTATGGGAACCTTGTGAATTGTATGATGATGCGATATCTGAATTTTCATGCTTGAATATTAATGATACGAAGCCTTGCAAGGTTCATTGGGATAATGCATGTTGATTTCTTTGTTCATGCAATTCTGAATTAATCTGCATTGCGCTGTCATAATGTATATGTTGATATAAATATGAATAAGAATGATTGTGAATGTTGATGAGAAATAGATCTACTTAATATTAAAGTAAATTTTATATTAAACCCTAGATCTCTCAGTGAAATTGCAACAGAGTAAGAGATAGTGTGAAAGTACTCTTCCCTCTGTAGAAATGTAGTTCTTGAATCCCTACCTAAATAATATCGGGTGAGACTGCACCTGCTTCGTGGGTGTTGCTGTATAGGGTAACACCTATTTGGGTTGGTGTTTAGGGATTTTGCATCAATGGGTGTTGACATATCCATGGAGTGAACCCCTATCAACAGGATAGTATCAACAAAATTCACAACAATCGTAGCAGTACAATCCTTTACTGTTGCTACCTCATCCCATATTGTAAGGAAGTTGGTCATAGTGATAATATAGCATGAACCTATGTGATTCCCTATGGGACTGATAGGGCCCACAAAATTAATGACCCACTCATAATTCTTGCAATGTTACTTGAGGTACCAGTGGAATTTCATCCCATCATGATGACTTTCCAGTTCTTTGGCAGATATCACAGTTGAGACAATATCACAGGCATTTGCATGCATGGTGGGACACCATAATCCTTCTTGCAAAATATTTCCCATCGTGGTTTTTCCAGCGTAATGGAATCTTGCAACACCCGCATGAGATTCATTTAATATTAACGCTCACTCATGTTATAAGACGCAAAAATGAAGAATCTCATCAAGACCCATCTTATACAATTATTCTGTGATTAACTAGAAGTCCACAACTCACACAACCAATCATTTCTTCTGCATCGTGGTAAATTCAGATGGTGCATAACTTGTACTAATTTTTTTTATGATATCTCTATATTGATCATCAAACATGGCTATCACAAATAGTTGCACATCAGGGAGACTATCATCAAGGTTACCAAGTTCTTCTCCACTTTCAATCCTTAAAAGATGGTCTTGTCCCAATTTTAATCGGTCGGGTTTAACAATTACTTCAAAATCAAATTCCTGGTCTTGTGAAGGCTATAGGATGGTCAATCGACCCTTTTCCAAGATGCATTAATACCACGACTAGCGCGATAGATGATGTGTCGACATGTACATGTAATTATTTCTTCTAGTATGGAAATACAAGTATGGGTGTTGTAACCATATTGTTCTTCATCTTGTCCAGACTCTCTTGACAAATTTCTGTCCATTAGAACTTAGTATATTTCTTTAGTAGCTTTTCCATTGGAGTAGTCACCTCTACATATCCTTTGATAAAATTTCTGTAGTATCCCGTGTGTCCCAATGTTGCATGCAATTGTTAAACTATGGTCGGTGTTGGTAGGTCAAGGATGATCACAATTTTAGTAGGATCAACCAACATTCCATTGTGACAGACCACATGGAGAAACAAAATTTGAAATGGGGTGCAAAATATGCAATGATTCAAATTTAATGAAATTCGGTACTGGTGATAGCGTTCTAGAATCATTTTAAGGATCTCAATATGGTTCTTAATGAGCCCAAATATTGTCCAATCATTGAAGTAGACTTCAAGAAATTTGTGAATAAAATATTTAAAGGGAACAACTACTATTCTGGAAAAAATAGTAGGAGCATTCTTAAGTCCAAAAGGCATTATTGTATACTGGAAACATCCCCATTTTGTCGCAAAGGTGGTTTTGTGTCGATCTTCATTTTTGATGTGAATATGATGGTATCCAGAGAACCCATCAATGAATGAATAAATATCTTGACCCCCAACACTTTCTAATACCTCATCTGTAAATGGAGTCAGAAATGGATAATGTAAACATGCGTCGTTCAATTTTCTCAATTCAACACAAATTATTACTTCATGCATAGAATTTTTCAATTATACTAATATTAGGCTGATCCATTATGATTCTTCGACAGATTCTATAATCCTTGCATCTATCATTTGGTCAAGCTCTTCTTTAACTTTCTCTTTATACCATGGATTCATGCCGTATGGTAATTGTTTGACTGGTTTTGCATCGGTCCTCAAGGGTATTTTCATTTCTCCCAGATCTCTAATGGTCCTTTTCATATCTGAAAATTTTGTAGGGAATGTATCCTGGAACTCATGCAATAAGTATGTGATATTTCCTAGAGTCTCATCATCCCAATAATCTTTGATATTGGAAAAACTTGGGTTTTATGGTGAGCCAATATTAACTTTCTTAATTTTGAGTGGACTCAGGAATTGGTTGCTAGAAATACCAACTCCTTACATAGCATGTGTACCTTAATATTCTGGAATATTTACGTTAAGCGGGTCATCATAATTAGGTTCTGCCATCACATTGTAACATTCCATCCAATGGTTAATCGTTGTGTTATTATGGTTGAAATTTGTTATCACAATGGGTATATATTCAAATATCTTCACTTTCATCACTTGTAATGAAACATCAATGGAAGGGTGGTCATCTGTGAACTCAAATGTATGTGTGAAGCTGGTAACTAACTCCTCCCATTCGAGAGTTCCTCATCACAACTCAACTGATGTATACCAATTCCTTGGTATCATGTTTAGTGTATGTATGAAGTGATGAACCCATTATTGTCATAGATATTCCTACCATCTAATGCGACAATAATCAATATGCTCGACAGGATTCGTGAGTCCTATATACTTGCAACCAGTATAAATGATCTCTTCTCCAAATATGATCTCCAATAGTCTTTTGCATTATGGCCATTTAGAGATAGATTGTTTGTGTACCCCACCATCTGGCAGGTGAAACCTTTAGCACAAAGTCCAAGGAAGATAATCGTTGTGATTATTTAATCTTTTCTTCAAACTCTATTAGAAAAGGCAACAAGTTAGGTAAAACTTTGAATGTAGGTGGGTCACTTTAATCAAATCCTACCCATCGCACATACCTTGTGTTTCTTGCACATTTACTCATAGATACTTTATGCATCTGATTCTACCAATTTTCTAATGCTTCATCCGAATCATATGTACAAGAGCTAACACTCTGCCAACTCAGCTCTCCATCAGTTGTTGGATTTATATAATCATCTCCTGTAGACGTGATATTATAAATATGGTCATTGATAGTCACATTGTCCTTCACTTTGCATTGGTTTGACATATCTCTGTCCTTTTAGTGGATCAATTAGCACGATCACCTGTTTCCATGAATCTTCAAATGATAAGATTCTTCTCTTAAAATTTATGATGGTCTAGTTGTCTATCACCTAGATGATCCCCAAAAGTGGAGGATATGGGTTTGTATCATTGACAATGTCGATCACTTCAAAATCTGCATATGTTCTTGGGATCTCTATTTCAAATGGTACTTGACTCAGTTGACCAATAGGTAGGAGCTTCAATTGAGTTTCTAGGCTGAGCTGAATGAGAGACCAATCAAGTTGCGGTTTTGCCATGCTTTCCCATGTTTGTCTTGTGAAAATATTGACATAAGAGCCCATGTATAAAATGATATAATCCATATCATAATCACCTATTTTCATAGTCATTCTTAGCTCACAAATGACTTTTAATATCTTCCCCACATGGCGAAGACTTATGTCTAGGCCCAACTTGTCCTGAGTTTCTTCTACTATTATGTGAAAGCATCTTTAGCATGGATCAGCGGTAAGATACTTTTGAAAAAATATTTAAGTTTACTAACATTTCTAGTTGGTTGTTTACGAAATAGTTAATCAAATATTTCAATCATATCCTTTGATTTTCCTCTTGGTAATGTGGGAGTAGATGTCATCGCTTGATTCCTATCAAGGAATTTTGGTCAAGAATCCAAGAATACTTCCTTTTCTCTCTAGAAATCGAATGATACTTTCTTTTGTGTTGTTGTTCACACATGTGGTTGGTCATGTGGTGTATTTTGGTATGCTCCATTCGCACCACCTCCTCTTGTTACGACAGAAATGTTTGCATTTCTCGGTTCAATAGATATCATTTGGATGTTTTGGTTAGGATTCAGATTGGGATTCTTCAAGGGAACTTGATTTCCCATATTCTTGGAATGCCACTTAGAAATCAATTGAGGGTAGTCCTCAACGATGTGGTCAATTGATTTACAATAAGAACATGCCTTCATAGGACTCACAAAATTTCGAGAGAAATGTCTTGGTTGTCCACAATCGTAGCATACAATTTGGCATGTTCTACGACCAAATCCTCCTCTTCCTTTTTGTTGTCCTTGACCTTGAAAAATAACACCCACCAAGGTTGAGGGTAGTGCTGCTATGGTGGATACTAGTTCTGTTGATATTAGGGTTGCGGACATGGATTTTTTTGATATTGGACCAATGGATATTACAAAGGTGGATATTGAGAAAGCGGGTATTGAGCTTGCACTCATTTGACTTGTATATGCTCACCATTCTTCATTAAGTAGGTATTCGTCGTTTTCTTCGACACCATTTTGTCCTACAGATTTACAAAATTTACAATACAGACTAGCGGGTGCACTTACAACCTTCTTCAAGTAAAAAAACTCATTCTATCGATGGCCTTGGGTTTGACATATTCTTCACCAAGGAATCCCTTGTGTATTTTTCAGGTTCGAACTCCTACTGCGACATGGTTCATGATCGTCGGACAATTGTCTTTATGGTGTCCCTTTGTTCTGCATCAGGTACACCAGAGCTCTTCTTGGATATCTTTTATGTTTTTAATGTCTTGGAGTTGCAACGTAAGGTTATCTAGCTGTGAGTGAATTTTCTTCAATCCTGCACCTGTCTCCCCAATTGATGAGGATTCTAACTTCATTTCTATCTACAGAGCTTTTATTTCTGACACAATAATTTGTTGCATTAATTGGATTCAGATGTGTGGCAACAATGATACAAAAAAACATTTCATATGTTGCATGTCTGACATCCAAAATATTACTTTGGTCATTAATGTTTTAAGTATTTGGTGAAAATACCAGACCGACTCTATAGGTAAATTCTTGATTTCTTTAATTTATGTGATGCAATACAACTCGGATTTCAGATTTTTAAACTCGTATATTAATCCCCCTCGAATTTGGTCAAGCATTTTAGGTGCAAATATCATTGTATCTATAGAAAACTTCATGTATCAGTCATATACACAACCTCTTAGTCATTGTGATCATCTGCACTTGCTTTATCGCTTCATCTTGCACCTGTCGCACGATCCATACAATTTCACATAGAAACTAGTGTTTTTTTGGGTCTTATAACCGATTTCCATTAAATATAGGAACCTTAATATCATTTCCAATGATTATAATGGAACATGTTACACTCGAACAAAAATGTTGACTAGACAGACTTCCTTGTCTATTATTTATAGCGTTAGTATTACTTGTATTTACAAAACCGATGGGAGACAAATTTCTAGATATTACCTCCGGTGATGTGCATGAGGTTGTAGGGGTATCGTACTCATGCTCTCAGTCTAGAGCTTCTGCTTCTTCTTCTTCTTCTTTGTTGGATATTTGATGATATTCCTCTTCTTCATCAGAGGAACCTTCATCAAGATGTGATGCTAGCTCATATTATTCTCCTCTAGTCGTACTGCATCTTTCTCTCCTTGTCACAATTTTTCTTCTCTTTCCCAACCAAAATATTATTTTGCTCCTTAAACATACATCTTCTAGCTCAGTACCAATATCACCAGGGAACATCTCACTTAGTTTTCTCCATTTACGACATATCCTAACTTTCTTACGCAAAGTCCTTCTAACTATCAGACTCCATTCTCATGATTCATTTTTTGCATATAAGCATATTTATCCAAGTTTTCAATGATGTCAAGTATCTTCCTCGTGGTCCTTGGAAAAAATTTCTTTCTGCCTCATTGTATGAGGTTATTGTGTCAACAAAAAACTTAGTAATGTATCCCTCCATAATACTGTCTACCCAAAAATTGACATCCTTTGACACAGGGTTGCTAGTATTTTTTAGTTGTTGAATCAAGTGAGGATTCCACTCTATCAGTTCTCCTACTTGGAAATTATTTCTCTCAGTTTCTAACTTCAATAACCATTCATCTAACACAATAGGGAACTCGAAAAATAAAATCTCGTGAATATCGTTATAAAGGAATCGCTCCAACCACCTCGTCAGATTTAACTGTGATCCTTAATTTTCTTCTCATGCAAAATATAATGCTTTAAAATACACCCAGTATTGGATTTCCAGCTTCATCGAATTGCAAAACATGTCCCTCACCACAATGATTCATGAGCCTTGACAACAAAACCATTTGTTGGTATTTCCTCCCTCTTCGACCAAGTATTGTAACTTCCATTGCGTGCAACAAAACCTAATATATTGGACCGTCATATATGGGATTAGTAGGCAACACCTGCGACCATGATGCAATCTCACCTGAGATATCATTTATAGATAACTTCCAGAACCAAGTTTTTGCAGTTGGGTGGGGATTCCTTGTTAGATTTTTATCAATTTAGACATTATTATATTAGGATCTTATCTGAGAGAATAACATGCACAACAATCAATCACAAGAGACAATAGACTCAAATATTTTCCTTTGGGAAACCATAACGGAGAAAACCCCACAACTTCCTCAGAGATAGAATAAGCACTAATAGCATTAGTAAAACCCAAAGAAAATAAGATGATCTCTGACAGTAGTTCTCTCTCTTATCCCAGCTCCTTCTCTCTCACTCATGCGCTACAACTGAGTGTGAGTGACTATGTGATAAATAGAGAGGCTCACTCTCTATTTATACTAGCTTTCGACTTGACAAAAACTTACCAAGGATGACTTCTCTAGGAGAGTCTAATAACCCTAGTGCCCCACAAATGCAAGGAATTTAACCCTTAATCAACTAGGAGGGTTAACCTCTATGACTCTACATGACTTGTTTACATTATTGATTCTCTCAATAGGAACATCGGGGTATGACATGACTCAATTACATTACTAATACTTCCCGATAGGAACATTGGGGTACAATACATAAAATATACAAGTGAATACATTCCAAAGTTATAAATACATCAACACTCCCTCTTAACTAGGAAGTTATCCTCTTGACACAATTCATCAGCACAATTCTTCTTCTCTAGATAAAGTCTAGATCATCACTGGATCATCACTGGATCATCATCGAAACTGGATCATCATCAAAGTTGGATCATTAGTGGATCATCATCGAAACTGGATCATCATCATCATCTCTTCCACTATCTCGATCAATTGGTGCTATCTCTCAATTATATTCGTCATAGGAAGTTCTACAGATCCAGCCCTTTTTCATGGTGGTTGTAGACCTAGCCTCCATGTAGGTCTTTATATTCTTCAACACTTATATTTGACCCAGTCAGAAAGGCCTGCCTAGCACTTACATATGACCATGGGAGGAACACATTCACCACCATGTCAGAAAGGCACTCCCAACACTCACATCTAACCATGGGAGGAACACATCCACCACCATGTCCGAAAGGCCCGACACTCACATCTGACCATGGGAGGCTCAGCTTGCCACCATGTCAGAAAGGATCGTCTAGAACTTACATCTGACGTAGTCAGAAAGGCCTATCACTCACATCTAACCATGGGAGGCCCATCCTACCACCATGTCAGAAAGGTTCAGCACTTATATCTGACCATGGGAGGCCCATCCTTCCACCATGTCAGAAAGGATTAACACTTATATCCGACCATGGGAGGCCCATCCTGCCACCATGTCAAAAAGGCTTAGCACTTATATCTGACCTAGTTAGAAAGGCTCTGCACTTATATCTAACCATGGGAGGCCCATCCTGCCACCATGTCAGAATGGATCTGCACTTACATCTAACCATGGGAGGCCCATCCTGCCACCATGTCAGAATGGCTCTACACTTACATCTGACCATGGGAGAACCCTCCTGCCACCATGTCAGAAAGTATTTGTAATTACATTTGACCATGGGAGGAACTGCCTACCACCATGTCAAAAAGGCTCTACACTTACATCTGACCATGGGAGGACTTACTTGCCACCATGTCAAAAATGTTCCTACACTTACATCTGACCATAGAAGGAACCAATCCTACTATGTCAGAAAGGATCTCAGAGTCATCACCTCCCCTTGGAGGGAACCCTGATCTGGAGAACACCAAGCTTCTCCTTGAAGTACTCAAGCTTTACTATGGCCAATGGCTTGTTCAGCACATTAGTTATTTGCTCATCCGTCACAACATACTGGAGCTTCACTGCTACTCTATGCACCATAGCCCTGATATAGTGATATTTGATCTTGATATGCTTCGATTTGTCATGGAACACTAGGTTTTTTGACAACTTCACACAACTCTGTTTGTCTCAATATATACAAGTAGCATCCAATTGGAGATCAAATAAATCATATCGTAGCTTCCTCAACCACACTGCCTCACAACTAGTCGAACAAGCTGTGACATACTCTGCTTCATCTGTACTCAGTGCCACGCAAGACTTCTTCCTGCTAAACCAAGAGATCACACCTAATCCCATACTGAAGCAAGACCCTAAAGTGCTCTTCCTATCGTTGGCACTTCCTGCCCAATCTAAATCAAGATAACCTTCCAAGTTAATATTCTAATTCAACTCATACTTGATCCCATAATCAAATGTTCCCTTCAGGTATCTAAGAATATGCTTTACAACAATCAGGTGAACATGTCTTGGATCCATCAGGAACTGGCTCAATGTGTTCACATCAAAGAAAATATCTAGTCTCGTATTTTTCAGGGTCATCAAGGACCCAATCATCTGACGATACATCATAGCATCCACTGATTTTGATGAAGCGTTAGGTTCAATGCCATAGGTGTGGTCATGGCCTTACAGTCCATCATCCCGAACCTATTTAGGATCTCTACTGCATACTTTCGTTGTCCCAGGGAGATTCCATCTGTACTTTGCCACACTTCGATGCCTAGAAAGTAGTGCATCATACCCAAGTCCTTCATCTCGAACTCGGCAGCAAGATTCCTCTTTGTATCAACAATCAACCCATGAACACCTGTTACAAACAGATCATCTACATATAGTAGGAGTATCACCAGGTTCCCTTCTTCAACCTTGTATTAAAGGTTGGAATCTTCTTTAGTCTTAGTAAAGTCCAAAATGGATAGGAAGTTGTCAATTCTATCGTACCATGTCCTGGGTTCCTGTTTCAAACTATACAGGGCTTTCTTCAATTTGCACACATGAGTATCCCTGTAATTTGTCTCAAAACCGAGTTGCTCCTCATACACTTCCTCTTCCACTACAACATTCAAGAAAGTAGTATTGACATCCATCTGGTGTATCTTCCATTTCTTTACTACAGCCAAAGCTAGTACTGATCTGATGGAAGTGTATCTGGCTATAGGTGCAAAAGTTTCTTCATAATCTATTCCTTCTTTATTGGAGAAGCCATGAGCCATGAATCTTGCTTTATGTTTCTCTTTGCTACCATCTGTAGCATGCTTGATCTTGTAGATCCAATTGGAAGTCACAACAGAATTCCCCTCTAGTTTAGGGAAAACATCCTAGACATCATTCTTCATGATCGACTAGTACTCCTCGATCAGAGAATCCTTCCATTCTTTCTTCTCTGCTGCTTCTTCATAGTTGGAAGGTTATTTACCAATGATGCCACATAGTAGGGCTACATAACTAGAGCAATAATTGGTTCTTTTCCTCTCTCTGTGCATTTCTTCTGGAGCCCCATATCTTTCTACACCTTGGATAGCCTCTCGTACCCATGCAGGTTTCCTCTTGTGAGGATTCTTCTCTTGGGGTGAATCTACAGGTTCATGGGGTTCTTCTATTTCTCGATATTCATCTCGATTTACATCGTTCACAGTTGTATCTTGAATTCTTGGTACTTTTGTTTCTTCAGAGTCTTCAATTGGTCTCTTTCTGGATTTGTTGTAAGCCGAATCTTTGTCGAATGTTACATCGCTTCTAATGTCGATCTTCTTGAATCCCGAGAAGTATATTATGTAATCTTTCGAGCTTTCACTATATCCCAAAAATATACCCTTCTTTCCAGAAGGATATAACTTTGTCATCTTTTCTTTTGAAATGTGTATGTACATAGAGCAACCAAATATTCTGAGATGACTGACCTCTGGTTTCTTGCTGGAAAATACTTCTTCATGTGTCTTGTTCTCGAGAACTCTGTGTGGAGTACGGTTCTGCACATACCATAGGGAATTGAATTAGTGAACATCTCACATCGAACGTACGATCATGGGATATTAAATAATACCCTTAATTTCGAGAGATATTGACCCAAACACTTTTTGTTGAAACCCCCTCCCAATACTTAAAAACTCCTCCCCACCCCTTTTTATACCTCAATCCTTATAAGCCACCCTACCCACCCCAACCTTAAACCTGTTGAAATATTGTAACTTCGAAGAATATTCTATATGTATCTTTTGTGGTCCCCGATGGTCCTACCGGGAGAAACACTTGTATTATCTTGTACCCCGATGCTTCTAATCGGAAGAACTAATAAGAGTCATGAGGTTGTCCCCTCTATTTGTAAAGGTGGGTCATTAGCACCCCAGTGTGGTTACTTGAGCCTACATGTGTAACTCGAGCCTACATTATTAACTCAAGCCTACATGTCGAATGAGTTAATTCAAGTGAACGGATGAATATAAATAAAGGTGTGGTTCTCCTCATTTGACACACACTCTCACTTGTGTAGCGCATTAGTGGAGAAGAGAAGTAGCTGGAGAAGGAGGAGGATCAGGCTTTGATCTCCTTGTTGGTTTTATATTTTATCTTTTGGGGCATCTATATTGAGGAAGATTTTGCTGGGTTTTTCCCTCTAGGGTTTTCCCAGGATAAATCTTTGTGTTCTCCTTTTGTATGGTTGTGCTTGTCTATCTTTCAGTGATCCTGTTTATATGCTTTTGTTATGTAATCGAAATGAAATACTAATGATCTAGATTAGCATATGAAAATTTAACATGGTATCAGAGCCACCCTGAAAGAAGACATTGTGTAGCTAAAGAATCTATGGATTCTTATTTTTTGGGTCTCTATCCATGATCGATCAGCAAAATAAGGCTAGACTGACTCTCCATTGAAGGGCGCATCTTTCTGTCGAAGCGGAATTTGATTCCGAGCATTTTCAGTTTTGGTGCGGAAAATTAGGGCTTTCTACAGAAGAATAATTTTTGACTGAGCCTAGCATAGGATTTTTCTCCTCATCAAAATCTAAGTTTAGAGACCTGGATCAAGAAATTTGGTTGGGTGAAACTCCGGGAAAGTCAAACCCTAGTTTGACCCTGATCTGGAAAAATCCTAAATACTAAAACTACTAAGTTTTGGTACCTTTGCTATATCTTGAGATTGGAGAAGGATCAAGAGTTGAAAATTTTATAGGATGAATATAAAATCCTGATTTACACTGTTTCCAAAATTCAGCCTCAGATTCTCTATATTCTGGTAGATATGATCCCTCCACGTTAGGGTTCAAACCTCTTCTAGAATTCATCCCTAAACAGGACACCTCTAGAGAATTGTTGTACCGTGGGCTACAGAGGTCCAAATGGAATTCATGAAGATGTTCCAAAAATAGCATGGAATTTAATTTCTATGGTCCAAATTTCTGAACCTGAAGATGAACCAGTGACATGTGGAATGCCGTACAACTTCACTGTTTTGAACAGTCCTGTAACAGGTCACCTTTGGAAAATGATCATAAATCGCAATTGGTGAAACCAATTATGATGAAACCTATGGTTTTGGATCAGGGACATGTGAGGTTACCTTAGTATGAAATTTCAGACATAGAGGAGTATTAATTTCGGATATATCATAGAAACAGTAACAGGAATTTCTGCAGAAGAAATTGGAAAACTAGGGCTTCCTGTTCCGGGAGCTTCCCTCCACTGTTTTCAGAAAAGGAGTACATTGGACAGATCCATTTGAAGAGATATATATTTCTATCCAATCAAATCTAAAAGATTCAAAGTTTTGAAAATTAGGGTTTCTCTGACAAACCCTAGATCAACCAGCTCTGGAAGCAGGACAGACACCTCAAATCGGTAAGATCTAATCTTTTGCTATTTGCATTTGAGGTTCTCATTTCAAAGTGATCTATCACATCAGCTTGATGATAAGCTTGGTGAAGTTGAAAACTTCCAAGCATGGAAGTATTTGATCTCTCTGAAGAAAATGAATTGGACACCTACATGAGTAGAGAGGTTCCAGTTCTAGAGGGAGATGACCCTCAAAGCCTTACATAAGAAGAACTTGATCAAGGCCAAGAAGATCATTGCTGATTCAATCACGGATCAACTTGTACCACAAGTGTCTTCCCTAAAGACACCAAAGATGTTTGATTCCTTGATCAAGCTATTTGAAGATAAGAACATAATTCAGAATATGGATTTGAGAAATCAGTTGAAGAATGTGAAGATCCAGAATGCATAACATCTTGAAGCGGTAGAAGAAGAAGCAGAGAATGTCCTCCCATGATCATGGGATTCATTCATGTGAGGAATGTGTGCCAAAAGGAAGTGATTACTTTCAGTTGACTCTGGGAAGAAGAAGAAGCTCATCTCATAAGAAGAGAAGAATAAAGATGGGAGCAAATTGAAGATCAAGCTCTCACCATTCAAAGAAGATCCCTCAAGCGATGAGGAATATGAAGAACTCAATTCTTGATGAACCTCTTATCCATCTTATCATTTGGATAAGAAATGATGATTTCATGGATGAAGAAGATGATGAAGCAGAATGATCAAGAAGGAGTCTACCCACAAAACAAACAAAAGATAAGTATTCAATTGTCATTTAATGATATTGTTTTGTTATGCATTTGATTATATTCAGTTGATGTGTTGTTTGCATGCATGTGATGGGTAAGTAGCTCATGGTTCTATACAAATCTCCATTGTTACTTATCTAGAATGAAACCTATTTGCTGACATATTGGATTAGTGCACAATAGCAATGATGTAATGGTAGAGATGGAAGGCATATAGAAAGTTTCTGTGAGATATGGATGAATGTTGTATTGGCTAAATAGTTGCATGATGCATAAGAATTTGTCGTTATGCATATGTAGTTCTAACCATGCAACTGATGCATTTGAATTGTAGGAAAGGTCCTGTACAACCTCCTAAAATAAAATAAGGATGAGACTTGTTCCGAATAACAAGTGATGATAATTAAATAAACATGAATCTGAAGCTCCCAGGGTCAGAGACACCATGACGAAAGAAAGAGCTTCAAAGAGCGGTAGATCCACCTCAAAGGATGAAGACCACCATGGGTATGAGAGATAACTCAAGATGAAGAAAAACAAATGCTATGAAAGAAGATATGATCAAAGAATAACAGTTGATTATGGGGAATGATGTATATGATATGATTTCGAGACATAAAGTAAAGTACGTAGTATCTTCCATATGGATCTACAAGAACAAGTGTACAAAGCAAGAATCATGATTTGCCTCAGAAAGAATAGACTATGACATGACATACTCTATTGACCATTATATATCAAGCATAGAATCACCTATACAGAATGAAGAAGGAAGATAATACTCCACTTCAGGGGGAGTGACTACAGAAGATATCTGAGTTCGACACGGTATGACATGATGGACAATTGCCTGATGGATTGAGACTTTACCAAGAGTAAAGTGGGTTCCAACCTTCAAAGTTGAATGCAGAAGACTAGGATATGTTGATGATCTGACAAGACGAACTCATGGAAGATGTTATGATGATGTTTGGGATATAGTACTCAAACCAGAAAGCAAGCATGTGGTATCTTACAAATGGATTTGCAAGATAAAATATGTCACTGATAGAAGTAAGGAAAGTCTTGTGGCTAGAGGTTTCTATAAGAAAGAGGGAATTAATTTTGAAGAGACACTTAATCTAGGAAGCAAGGTACACTTCCTTCAGAACTATGATGGTAGTTGCTTCCATGATGAAGTAAAGACAATCCTTCCTTAATGGTATGATTGGGGAAGAGTTTTACATCGAAAGGAAGCAAGGTACACTTCCTTCAGAACTATGATGGTAGTTGCTTCCATGATGAAGTAAAGACAATCCTTCCTTAATGGTATGATTGGGGAAGAGTTTTACATCGAAAGGAAGCAAGGTACACTTCCTTCAGAACTATGATGGTAGTTGCTTCCATGATGAAGTAAAGACAATCCTTCCTTAATGGTATGATTGGGGAAGAGTTTTACATCGAAAGGAAGCAAGGTACACTTCCTTCAGAACTATGATGGTAGTTGCTTCCATGATGAAGTAAAGACAATCCTTCCTTAATGGTATGATTGGGGAAGAGTTTTACATCGAAAGGAAGCAAGGTACACTTCCTTCAGAACTATGATGGTAGTTGCTTCCATGATGAAGTAAAGACAATCCTTCCTTAATGGTATGATTGGGGAAGAGTTTTACATCGAAAGGAAGCAAGGTACACTTCCTTCAGAACTATGATGGTAGTTGCTTCCATGATGAAGTAAAGACAATCCTTCCTTAATGGTATGATTGGGGAAGAGTTTTACATCGAAAGGATTTGAATTTGAAGACAGATAGACTCATATATGTAAGTTGAAGAAGGGCCTCTATGGCATGAAGCAAGCTCCCAGAGCTTGGTATGACAGTTTCCTGTCAATTATGGGTTTTACCAAGAGTAAAGCTGATCCTAACCTTTATCTCAAGGTTGTAGAAGATGAACCTGTCATCCTATGTGGATGACTTATTCTTTACAGGGAAGGAGAAACAGATCATGGAAAACAAGAAGAAACTAGCATAAGAATTTGAGATGAAAGACCTTGGGTTAATGCACTATTTCCTAGGTTTGGAAATATGACAAAGTTCAGAAGAAATATTTCTCAACCAGGGAAAGTATGTGGTAGAGATATTGAAGAGATTAAATAAGTTGGAATGCAAAGCCATGGACGCACCCATGGACTCCAACCTGAAGCTGTTATATGATGACTCATCAGAGTTAGTAGATGTGACTCATTACAGACAGATAATTGGGTCATTGATGTACTTAACAAATACCAGACCAGACATTTTTTTTGCTATGAACACCTTAAGTCAATATCTTGTTCAACCAAGATGGGTTCACCTAGTAGTTGCAAAACATGTGATGAGATATCTGAAAGGGACTATAGACCTTGGTCTATACTATGATGGTAGCCGTGACTACAGATTGTATAGCTATACAAATGTAGATTGGGTTGGAAGTATCTCAGACAGGAAAATCACATCAGGTAGATGCTTTTGTTTGGGGTCTGCTATGAGTTCATGGTTTAGCAGGAAACATTCCATTGTTTCTCTTAGAACAACAAAAGTAGAATACATAGCAGATTGCTCTGCTAAGTTGTGAATCCATATGGCTTCGGAAGCTGATATCAGGTCTCCTTAACCTGAAGATGGATACTACATTGATTCTCGAGAACTCTGTGTGGAGTACGGTTCTGTACATACCACAGGGACTTCACTTAGTGAACATCTCACATAGCACATGCGATCATGGGATATTAAAGAATACCCTTAATTTCGAGAGATATTGACCCAAACAATTTTTGTTGAAACCCCCTCCCAATACTTAAAACCTCCTCCCCACCCCTTTTTATATCTCAATCCTTATAAGCCACCCTACCCACCCCAACCTTAAACCCCTCATCCCCCTAATACCTGCAATATATTGGTTTTATTTTTGATAATTTCAAAACCCACAATATGAACTAACATGATAGGATATTGGTTAACAAGTGAAGCCCCTGTGGTACATACACCGCTGTTCTCGCAGCTTCTGCCCATAGATGCATGGGAATATCTTGATCATGAAGCATTGCCCTTGCAGCTTCCATGATCATTATATTCTTCCTTTCTGCAACCCAATTTTGTTGTGGATTATATCATGGGGAATTCACTTAGTGAACCTCTTACATAGCACGTGCGATCATGGGATATTAAAGAATACACTTAATTTTGAGAGATATTGACCCAAACTCTTTTTGTTGAAACCCCCTCCCAATTCTTAAAACCTCCTCCCCACTCCTTTTTATACCTCAATCCTTATAAACCACCCTACCCACCCCCCCCTTAAACCCCTCATCCCCCCAATACCTACAATATATTGGTTTGATTTTTTATAATTTTAAAACCCACAATATGAACTAACGTGATAGGATATTGGTCAACAAGTGAAGCCCCCATGGATTATATGGAGTGGTTAACTCCCTCTTAATCCCTGAATCTCTACATAACTCTTTGAATTCATTTTATGTGAATTCTCCACCATTGTTTGATTGAAAGGTTTTGATCTTCTTTTCTGTGTGGTTCTCGATCAAGGCTTTGAACTCCTTGAACTTACTGAATACTTCATCTTTGTTCTTCAAGAAGTATATCCATGTCTTCCTAGAAAAATCATTAATGAAAGAAACATAGTATACATACCCACTCAATGAACTGGATGACATTGGACCACATACATCAGAGTGGATGATTTCCAAGATTCCTTTTTCCTTGCTCTCACTACCTGGAAATGTCTTCTTTGTGTTCTTTCCTTTCACACATCCTTTGCAAACACCTTCATGCTTTGTCTTTATTTTTGGAATACCTTCAACAACTTTTATTGCAAGTGATAGTTCTCTATAGTGTACATGTGCAAGCCTTCTATTCCAAAGTTCATTTGGCTTTACTGAGTCATGGACCAAATCTTGTTTGGGTTGGCCCTTCAGTTTGTATAATCCTCCCTCTTTCTCTCCAATCACAACTGCATCATTTATAGTCTTTCCCTTTGGCCACATAAGAACTTGGCCATCTACAAATGAAACCCTTATGCCTTTTGCATCCAATGCAGATATGGAGAGGAGAATCTTCTTCAGTCTTGGTACAAACAAGACATCCTTCATCTTCATAGACTTTCCAGAGTCTATATTATAGGAGGATTCACCACTACCTTTTATTGGATACTGGTAGTCATCTCCAAGTTTCACCTTATGAGGTGACTCATGTTTAGACAGTTTCACTAAGGATTCTTTGAATCCTTTCATATGTTTGGAAGCCCCACTGTCTATAAGCCAATCATTGCTTCCATGTGTGATAGTTACCATGAGAGTGGAAATCAAAACATATTCTTCATCACTTGAAGAATCATGACTTTCTTGTTTGATTATCTTTCTAGAAGGTTCATCATCCTCTGCAACATGTGTTATAGCGGATTTCACCACTCCAGGTGAATCACACTGTGTATGGCCTTCCCCTGTCTCATTGCAGACTCCTTAGACCCTATGGACCACTTTTTGTCCTTTGATGTTTCCTTGATCATCCCTAAAAACACATGAAAAATGCTATACGTGACTTTTAACCCTATAAGCGTGTACATACACGGATTTGACCCATATCACCACGTACATCGGGATGTGTGCATAATCCAAATCCTTTTGGAGTTTTCCTTGACATGGATCCAACTCATTTGACTCCTGGCCTTCCATATGCCTTGAGATCGCTCGTATTCGACCTTTCATTACCCCCATGAAAATCTATAAAAATTATATCAAAATGCAAGAGCAGAGCATGAGTAAATACCTGGAAGAAACGGTTGTGAATTCCGTCGGCTGGATCTCCTGGAATTTGCAGTTGAAAGTCAGAACTCAAATGGGTAAAAGTTTGAAATGATTTATATTTTTTACTATTTATAGAAAAATTTTCAAATATTTGAAATTTTTTACCCCCTTTCCTATAGTTTCGACATTTTCTAACCATTTTGGACCGTTTTTGACATAATTTGTGATGTAGAAGACCTTTTTTAGTGTCGTTTTAGCCATTGGATTGACCCATTCGTGCCGATCTCAGGTATCTTGACTAAACTGGCATATAGGTTAGGTTTCACCATCGTTTGCATTTTGCATGACCTTGTGACCATATCACCATGTCCTTAGGTACAAACCCACTCTATTATGTGCCTTATTTGCATTTGGTGCCTATGCCAACCTTTTCTCCTTTAGGGTGTGGGAGTCTGTTGTATAGTACTGCCATGACATTTCGCAAGAGCCTCATACTCCTCTTGATCTTATGCTGGCCTATTTCCCTTAGGACTCCCTCATGTCAAGTTGTGAATGCATTATCATGAGCTTTGCCTGCCTAATTGAGCTTTATGTTGGCTCCCCTGACATTGCGTTTCATCCATATAGCCAGAGATTGTCTCATGTCTAGCCATGCAGAGCCATTTTTTATATCCTTCACAGCTTGAGTTCCCTTTTTACCGGGAGGGGATTTTCCCCTGAGTGTCGATATCCTACACATGTATCCTTGCATTGAGCATAGGTATGTTGCACTACTTGGAACTAGTTTGTTTTCCCTTATGACACTTGTCTCCTCCTAGTTTGTAACTATAAAGCTAGTTTATTCTTTTTTCAAGCTTTTCAAATAACTGAAAAAGTCCAAAAAAAATAAAAAAACCAAAAATCCGGACAAGGAAAGATGTTATCTTTGGCAGTTGTCGAGTCATGTCGCCTTCGAACAGAGCACTATATATCACATCCATTGGTTGGGTTATAGTTTGACTTTAGGAGCTGTAATCGTTTATCTGAGTTTATCTCCACCGACTGGTTAAGCTTCCAGTCCCCATGGAGCCTCTGTTGATGCCTCCTATGTCACAAATATGTCCCAGTTTGCATATCGAGCCTATACTGCCTTCATTCAGTCACCATACACCACTATGCTCTTGTTCGAAGGAAGCTGAAACCTGAGTCAGCCATTCCTCAGTTATCTTGACTTTGCATGTCGGCCATTCCCGGTATAGTTACTGGTTCGTGCACCTTATGATCGAGTCCTTCCACATTATACAGCTTTGTTGAGTACCTCGTGTTGGATGATGGGGGATGCCTTAATGCCCTCCTTCCAGCGGATTTCATCCCATCAACTTCAGATCATTTATTCTAGGATTGGAATCTAGAGTGATTTTGAGTGCCTTGAGACTTGCAGTCATCAGTGGTAGGTTCTCTCGCCATTGACAGTTTCTTGAGAATACACCAATGTCCCTTGATCGATGGATCCTCTCAAGTGTTAGACCTCAACACATCTATTCACACTTGTTATTTTTCACTCTAGTACCTTGATTCCCATTTTCATCATTGGTGGGTGATCTCGCGTCTATTAACGGTATACATTAATGACTGGTAATCAGACGATGGACTACTATGTTTGACCTCGACATCTCTATTCGCATAGTAGGACATGTACTCATAGTGGTTTGTGTAGAAGAATTTCCAGATTGGTGGCATCTCTTATATGCTACCTCCTTGATCGTGCCAGTGTTCATGAGATTTTAGCTCTTGTGACTTGATTTTAGTATATGTCATACATTTCCAGCCACTATGGAGACCTTGATCTATTATATATCTTCAGCCATTTTGGAGATCATGGTCCTTTGTATATCTTCATCATGGAGATTTTGATCTATGTATATTGTACATGGCTATGACCACATATGTGACATCATGTATCATGCCTATTCATGGCCATTGTACACTTATGTATCCGGGACTTCTATATGTACTTGCAGTTATATGCAGAGTTGTATTATTGTACTATGCTGATTGGGTGGCTGGTCTTCCATTTGGGATCCTTCATCACTCCACTTCTGGGATGGACTTATAATGTATTTCGGCCATCGTATAACCCCTCTGATATCATACATTAGGGGGCATCTGTTATAGCGGATTTCACCACTCCAGGTGAATCACACTATGTATGGCCTTCCCCTGTCTCGCTGCAGACTCCTTAGATCCTATGGACCACTTTTTGTCCTTTGATGTTTCCTTGATCATCCCTAAAAACACATGAAAAATGCTATACGTGACTTTTAACCCTATAAGCGCGTACATACGTGGGTTTGACCCATATAACCGCATACATCGGGATGTGTGCATAATCCAAATCCTTTTGGAGTTTTCCTTGACATGGATCCGACTCATTTGACTCTTGGCCTTCCATATGCCTTGAGATCACTCGGATTCGACCTTTCATTACCCCTTTGAAAAGCTATATAAGGAACCCCTTGGTACATTGAAGGCATAAGAGAGAATTGAGAGAAATGAAATTATACTCCATTGTTGCCGGAACTTATGCTTGAGTCTGCATCCCTTTGTCCCTTGGAGCACTTTTGTGTTCTTCCCAAGCTTGCCTTTTGCTTGTGAGCTTGCCTTTTGCTTGTGAGCTTGCTATCGAGAGATGGAGGATTGAAGTGGTGGAGGCCCAAGTGGGGGATTTAGTTTCTCTGGTTCACAGATGTGTCGTCAGAGGTTGTATCTTGTAATCTCTAATTTATATTAATAGAAATATATTTTCTTGTCCAATGATGTGTATTTGAATGAATATTTTATCCATGGGATCATGTCAAATGCTTTTACATTATTGATTATATATTCCAGAATAGATCTAACACCATGATATATAGAATGCTTGTATTGTTTACTTGTTGTTGAGGAAGTAATATAGCAATTCAAGCTGAAGATAGGAAAGCTCAATGGGGATCTACTTCAACCGTCCGAAATAAGGTACGAGGTCTGATCCTTTAGTGTTAGACATTTAATTTCTATTGCATATTGGAAAGGATTGATTTCTGGAGTCAAGCTGTCTATTGTGGTACCCCAAGCCATAGGAATTTCTCTCCGTAACAACATGAGCATGATGTATTCTCTTGTTTCCTTTATTCTCGTGAGAGCTATTCTTATTCTTGGACAATTTCTTGCAAAGTGTCATCTTTCATCACATTTAAAGAATCTGTATTTAGATATATCTTTGTTATATATTCTATAGTTAGAATGCTTACCTTTGGAATGATGATAGTCCCTTATGCTTTTCTTGGAGTGTACTGTGAGAGCTTGATCTTCGCTTCCTGTCTTTTCTTCTCATGCTACTATGCGAGCTTCCTCTTGTGGGAATTCTTCCCACAGTTTGCTGAACGTGACTATCTTTCTTCTAGCACAAATCCCTTGATTAAATGAGTCCCATGACCTAGGGGGAACATTCAAGGTGGTCATCAGAATCTCTGCATTCTCCACTTCTTCATCCACTGCTTCAAGCTGTTCTTTGATCCGGGAGACCCTTGTGAAGTATGACTATATGGTCTCCGCATTCTGGATCTTCACATTCTTCAACTAGTTCCTCAAAGTCATATTCTAATTTATGTTCTTTCCTTCAAACAATTTGGTTAGGGCATCAAACATTGATTTAGGTGTCTTTAGGGAGGACACCTATGGTATCAAGTGATCCTTCATTGAATCAACAATTATCCTCTTAGCCATGACTAATTTCTTTTTGTGCAAGGCCTTAGCCTCATATCCCTATGGAATTGGAACCTCTTCACTGATGTAAGAGTCCAACTCATTTTCTTCCAGGACCAAGGAGATCCTATACTTCCAAGCTCAGAAGTTATCAGCTCCCTCAAGCTTTTAATCAAGCTTGGTGTGATGAGACATCTTAACTGAGAACCTCAAATGGAAATACAAAAGATTTAGATCTTACCAATTTGAGATGATGAAAACTGGATAAAAAACTAAAAATGCTCAGAATTAGATTCTTCTTTGATAGAAATATGCGCCCTTCAATGGAGGTTTGGGCTATCCTCCTTTTGCTAATGGATTGTGGAGAGAGACCCAAAAATTAAGAATCCCTAGATTCCACAGCTGCACATTGTCTTCTTCTCAGGTTAGCTCTGATACCATGTTAGATTTTTATCAATTTAGATAGTATTATCTTAGGATATTATCTGAGAGAATAACATGCACAACAATAAATCACAAGAGACAATAGGCACAAAGATTTTGCTTGGGTAAACCATAAAGGAGAAAACCCCGCAAATTCCTCAAAGATAGAATAAGCACCAATAGCAGCAGTAAAACCCAAAGACAGTAAGATGATCAAGGTGGGGAGGAAGACTGCGTTAGTTTTAATTTCTTCTCGATGTTTCGAGCCGCAAAGTAGGGCTCATCATCAGGAGAAAGTATCAAGGTTAAATTAGGTACGAAGGATAGTATTAATATGTGTGAGAAATATTTAAAAGAGTTTTAGTTTAGCCGACAAAGTAGTTTATAAGTTAATAAATTTAATTTTCTTCTTTTAAAAACTTGTTTGAAAATTTAGCTTTAGGAATAGTTTACATTAAATTAATTAAAAGTTTACTATTAAAACTAAAAATTTTCTTTAAGGTTTTAGTTAATATTAAAATAATTTTAATTAAAATTACTTTTGTAATTCTTTTGTAATTAATTTTGTAATTATTTTAATTTTTGTTTTTATTAAAGCTTTTTAATTTATTAATTCTAAAGTTTTTTAGGTTTTAATAAATTATTAGTTTTTATTAAAAAAGTTTTTAATTTTGTAAATATTTTAAATTTTGTTTTTATAGAATACTAGGGTTATTGTTTTAATTACTTTTTGTAATTACTTTTGTAATTATTTTAATTTTTGATTTTATTAAAGCTTTTTAATTTAATTCTAAAGTTTTTTAGGTATTTAATAAATTATTAGGTTTTTTTATTTTTTATTTTTTTATTTTTTTTATTTTTATTAAAAAGTTTTTAATTTTGTAATTATTTAATTTTTGTTTTTAGAGACTACTAGGGTTATTGTTTTTTGTGTGTGGAATATTGTTTCTAAGACGGTGAATTATGGGGCGCCAACTCTCATTAATCTTGAGGCCATCATCCCTATTCAAATTTGCTGGAGCCTTCTCTATCTCAATGGCCTCCCTGATTTTTCTCCTTCTACAATGTTCCTCTCTAGCGATTAGTTTTGTCTCTTCAATGCGTATGTGGTGGCGTGAGTGGTGGGCATGTTCAGCTAGTGCTGATTTCTGATGACGATCGTGCCTGATGTCTGCGCAATGTTCCTTGAGTCTCTCCTGGATGGAGCGTCCAGTTTCCCCAATATATGGAACATCACAAGAGCAGGGGATACCATAGACACCCTTCTGTTTAAGTGGATCTACTGGGTCTTTGGAGGAATCTAACATTCTTCCTACCGAGTTTGGGGGAGAGAAAGTTACCCTTATGTCCTTTCTACGAAGAATTTTGGCTATCACATCTGTTGTTCCTTTAATGTAGGGAAGCACGATCTTAGTTCCATCAAAGTTTTTGTTTTGCTTTCGATATTTTTTGCGAGCTTTATGGATAACCTTCGTGATTTGATTTTTGTTATAACCATTCATTTGGAAGACATTGGACAAGTGGTCTAACTCCTACTCTAAGTGGTCTTCATCCGAGATCCTGATAGCTCTAGTTACGAGGGTGTTTATCACTCCTATCTTTTGAGAGGGCAGATGGTGCGAGTCTGCGTGTAGGTACCTATCAGTATGGGTTTTCTTCCTATAAACCTGATGACCTAGGGTTCCATCATTTCTTTTTGTGATGAGCACGTCTAAGAAAGGAATATGGTTATCCTCTTCAACCTCCATGGTGAATTTTATATGGTCTGATCTACTGTTCAAATGCCCTAGGAATTCAATTAGGCTTTCTCTCCCATGTGGCCAATTTATGTTAGTATCGTCCACAAACCTTTTCCACCACTTTGGTTTTAATGGGAAAGCATCAATAGCTGATTTTTCAAATGCCTCCATGTACAGGTTAGCCACTATCGGGGAAAGAGGTGATCCCATAGCAACGCCCTCAACTTGTTCATACATTACCCCTTTGAAGGTGAAGAAAGTGGACTTTAAGCAAATTCTAACAAGTTTTTCTGTTTCTTCATCAGTTACCTCCTTAACTATCTTAAGGGCTTCATCCACTGGTATTTTTGTAAAAAGGGACACTACGTCAAAGCTAGCTAGAATATCACCTTCTTCTACTTTGAAGTCTTCCATTTCGCTTACCAAGTGAGTGGAGTCCTTAATGAAAGAAGGAGTTTTACCAACAAAGCCTTTTAATATTCTTGCCAGAAACTTAGCTAAAAGGTATGTAGGGGATCCTATAGTGTTTACTATGGGTCTAATAGGTGCGCCTTCTTTGTGAATTTTGGGCAAACCATAAATCCTAGGAATCGTTGTGTCTTTCGGGATCAATTTCTTCTTTGTGTTCTCGTCAAGGGCAGAATTCTTAATGGCTTTTGTAACTTCGTTGACAATCTTCTTCGTGGGATCCTTATCCAACCTTCTGTAGCTGGCACTTGCTGAAAGATGTTCAAGCATTTTTCTGTCGTATTCAACCCTATCCTGGATGACAGTTTCATTTCCTTTGTCAGCTCTTAGCACAATGATGTTTTCATTATTCTTTAAGCTCCTTAATGCTGCTCTCTCACCTGGGGCAATTTTCGATCTGGGCGGCCTCGCTCTCCTTATGGCTACAGCGCATTCCCGCCTTGCTTCTTCGGCTTCTGTTTCTGGGAGGTAAGATAACGCATCCTCTACTCTACAGACCAAATCTTCTATCGGTAGTCTCCTCGGGGCAACAGCAAAGTTTAAGCCACGTTCTAACACCCTGGTTTGTTCTTCATTCAGCGCAGTGCTTGATAGGTTTATCACGCATGATTTCTTCCCGTCATTTGGCTTGTGCTCTGGTTTTTGGACGTTTCGTAGCTTGGTGAGCTTTCCTTTGTGTTTGAATTCAATACTTGCGGCTAATCTCTGCATTCTTTCTGCCGATGCTGCTTATACCTTTGCCCAAATATCAGGACGTAGACTGTTAGCTAGGTCTAGGTGTAACCGGTAGAGTGCTTCAGATATCACGTTAATCCTTCCACGGCTTCGTCTAATCTCTGAGCGTATTATGGCTGCGCTGGTATCTTCAAAGATTCGTTGGTTCCTATCTTTTAGAGCATGTTTAATTACTGCAAATTTAGGTATTATTTTGCCGTCTCTGCAATTTTTCAGGAAATTTAAGTTAGCTATCTTCTTAACCAGTCTAACCCGTAACTTCTCGAAGGACCTCAGGCTGTCCAGTGCATCCCTTCCATGGAGGGATTGAATTAAGCTGTTCATGATCATGCAGTGAAAGATGAAGAAGGTGGGGAGGAAGACTGCGTTAGTTTTAATTTCTTCTCAACGTTTCGAGCCGCAAAGTAGGGCTCATCATCAGGAGAAAGTCTCAAGGTTAAATTAGGTACGAAGGTTAAATTAGGTCACTATCATCCGGCTTTATTTAGTTAGCCAATAGCTTTTCATTCCTATTCTAGTGAAATTTGTCAGTAGGCACTAAAAAACCAAATTAAAAATATGCTTTTATTCCTTACCGCATGTGTGACTTTTATTGATTCTATCCAACCTCATACCTACGATCTTCCTTGAACTGTTGTTTTCAGTCATTGCACTGCTAGATGTATTCTCTAGCATGGTTCCTTCTATTGTGGCTGATATTGTTGCATCCTTTCCTCTTGTCATGGTTCCTTGTGTTCCGAATATAGAGAGGGAATCTAGGAAGCAAGACCCAAATGTGCTTTACGAAAAAAAAATCAATAGCTAGGTCAAATTTTATGTGCCACCTATTGAGCATGAGACTTCCCTGCCCAGCAATCCACATGCCATACAAAATATTTTCAACCTCACCAAGAGAATGAAAATTAAGGAGAACCAACCATTCATAAGCATAGTAGCCTCGAGGATATAGTTTAAGATTAGAATCAAGTTCTATGTCATCTAGGAGACAATGGAATTCCTTATAAGAGCCCAATAACTAAATCTCCTCAAAATATATTTTTCTGAGAGATTAGGTACCTCTTCTAGGCTCATCTCATGACCAAAACCTAGTCTATATTGAGAAAATCTATTTTTTAGCTCCTTATAAAAGCATTTTTTTGTAGTGTGAACCCCAACCAGTCTCCCATTCCGACCCCTCACCTATGCCAAAGGATCTCCCTTTTTTAGCTCCTCCAAAGCTTCCCCGACCATTAACCACATCCATCCCACTCGTTGAGCCCAAGGAAATATTGAGGAAGTTAGTAACAAGGTTAGGGATATCCTGAGGATATTTAACCTTCTCATGTATTTCATTATAGGAAAGAAGAGGTAACCCACCTTCAATAACCACCTTGATTCTCTGATCATCAAATTGATAATACTTTTTACCTACCAGCTTGTCCGAGCTTGCTAGCACATTAATGTAACATTCTTCCAAACCTCTAGGATTGTCTGACTTCGTATCATTAGGAATTTTCAACTATACACTATCCTGATTCCTTGTATTAAGATCCTTTTTAAATTCTGAAAAGTACTCTTGACTAAGAATTGATAAAGAGAATCTTATGGTTCCATTGCAATAAGTTTTTTTGAATCGACATTTCATACCAAACAAGTGTGGTCCATCATCAGGAGGAATGAAGAAATACTGGGGAAATTTTGATCTATAATTAAGACTTAAATAGAAAAATTAAGAGTTCATAAACCCTAAAAATATTTTTAACCTTAGACAAAACTATGGGAGAAACCTTGGGATAAATTAAATATTGAAATAAATCAAATCAAATTAAATTAAAAATATATTAAAAAAAATATTTGGTCAAAATTAGTGAAAATAAACTTAACGCGAAGTTAGACAAATATAAAAGAATGGGATAAAAGGATAATAAAAAGGGGGTATGGATAATAGAATAAAATTAATAATGAGAGAGGAAAGATTGAAAATATAAATATAAAGGCAAGAGAATAAACTAATAAAATAAAGGACAAAGAAAATTTATATACTAAATAACAACGATAAAGAAACATATAATAAATAAGTGTGATAATTTTTATCTACAACAAGATCTGGGAGCCTTAGAGAAACTCACAAATCGAACTTGGTGCAAAACCAACAAAAAACCATTAAATGAGAAGCAATTTACACATGCAATGGGAACATAAACAGGTTATATTTTGGATGTATAACATAAAAACATGTTATTAACAGGTTTGTATTACACCAGAAATGTTTTGTGAGGCTTAGGAATCCCAATGTGAACTATACAAGTGAAATTGGCCAAATTGGCCTCAATCCCTCCTAGGTGGGCCAAACACACTCCAAATCAGCCCAAATGGCCATGAATTGTTGTGTGGATGTGTAGGAGGTGAAAAAAGTCATCATAATACCTTGTTATGCATGGGTGTGGAAAACTAGGTGGGTAAGAGGCTCTAGGTGGCATTAAATGCACCAAATCAGCCCGAAATTGGACAAAATCCACCTCTAGCACTCCTAGTCAACAGAACTGTCCACATTCAATGAATGGGAGTGCACCAAAAATGATGGGGGTGCACATGTGGATGGTTTACTGAGCTGGAGTGCTCACGTGGGTGTGAATGCACCAATTTAGTTGGTTATTGGTCTAACTAAGCACCCTAAGTCCAAAACCATAGTGTATTAATGCAAAGTGCAATAAAATTGACTAAGGAGTTAAACTAAGGTACTAAGTGGTTGGATTAATGTTCTAACACCCTCCCTTCACCAAAAAATTAGTACAATTCATAAAATGAAAGAGGCCTTGGCAACAAAGGCTCACGTCACCTCAATTACATAAATCATAAATTTTATTTGTCCATATGAAGCGAGGAAAAGAAGGAAAAACACATGGGGAAAAAATTCCATCAAGAATGGACATGGGGCTGAAACATGCAAAAAATAGTAGAAAACCACCATGCATAATTCACCCAAATAAAATATCTTAGGTAAGTGAAGGTATTCTCTGTGAAAGTCTTGGTGTAAATGTTGACAGTTTGCTCGGTGGATGGGCAATATTGCAGTGAAATAACCCTGTCATGCACTAAGTCTTGGATGTAGTGCATATGGATCTCAATATGATTTGTCCTCTTCCTATGAACTGGATTGGTAGATATTTTGATGGAACTTTGATTTTCCACCCAAATGTTGGTAGGATAGTCAATTGTGACACCAAATTCCCAAAGAATTCCCTACAACCAAACACACTGTGTAGCTGCATTAACTGTTTCCCTGTACTCGGCCTCTGCTAATGAAAGTGAAATGGTGTGTTGTTTCTTACTTGACCAACAAATGGGAACTTTAGTAAGAATAAATACAAAACCTGAAGTTGATTTTTTGTCTGCTAGCTCTCCAGGAAACTCTTCTAGGTTGCAGCTCGAAGATGCCTGGTAACTTAAATACTTTGAAATGGTTTACTAAATGGATCAAGTCAGATGACCAATAAGATCTCACTCACTCAAGACATGCATAACACTCAATGAAATAGATAAGGCTTCTAACTATCAATGTTCAAAGGGTTTGTAATAAAGGTGAATAAATGAAGAACTCACTATGCTGGCAGATTCATATATAAGGCACTCACATATGAATGGATAATCATAACAAGAAAAGATACTTGCAATTCAACTCATCAACAGAGAAATAGGATGACAACTATCTGGTATTAGACAAAAAGAATAAACCTGAATCAAACATCCAAGCACAAGTACATAACAGAAAAGAGATGGAACCTGAGCATATAATGGCAAAATATCTTATATTAAATGATGAAGAACATGAGAAGCTTGATTACAATAAGGGTCTAAAAGTCTATGAAGTTGAACCATTGCTTCCACATTAGTCACATGCTTTATAGCCTTTACAAAATTTATTTCAGATCTTGAAAATTTGGATCGAATTTACTAAAAATAGATAAACATAACCGTTTTGCAAAAATTAGGTCAAAAACCCTAACTTAAGTGCTAATGTACGTAACTCCAACACTTTCTTACTCCTTGAACTCTTTAATAACTGCAATGAACAAGGAATTAGAACTCAAGCTTGCTGTCTAGCAGACAAGTCACACTTTGTCAAAGTATGTAGGGTTTGTGCCCTTACTTCACCTCGCTGGCACCTTCAAAATTGGAACAGACCCAAGATATTGGTGCCTTTAATTAATTTTCAACCTTATAAATCATCCATGAGGTATTTGGATCAACCAAAGTCGGTTCTGTGTGGAACTATGATTTTTTCACTGTTCTGTGCTTTCAGTGGCTAAGAAGGAAAAATTCTGGGTCTGTAGGCTGTTGAAAGCTATGTTTTCGGTGGCTAATGAAAAACTGTAGTGTTCGGCTAAGCCACCAAAATCTATGTTCTTCAAAATTTAATAAAACTTTTAATCAACCTTTGTCCCGAGGCTTTACATCTTCAATTCTGACCTTTTGGTACTTCTGTAACCTGCATAGGGTTCAGAAAAGCAGCAGCATCACAGGTTTCCACTGAATCCTGAAGTCTTATTGCTGCGTCTGCTAGAGTTTCCAGTGCAAGGTGCATTTGATATTTAGGGTTTGAATTCTTCGTCTGCAACCTTAATAGTCTGATCTTCCTATAGAGCCTGGCATTGTCCTTCATTAATCTCATTTTTTTTGTAGTAGGGTATACATCCCTCTCATTTCTAGAAGAGAGTCATGCAACTCTACATTTCTCTTAGTTAACCTACCATTTGTTCTTTTGATTTATCTATCTAGGACCTCTAGTTCATATACTTGCCTTAATAGTTGGTTGATTCCCTAGGACCTAGGTTTGCTAGAGGAATCCTCTACCACTGGTTCACCTTGATCCTCCTTTGGTGTGGGTGAGGGAAACTCCTCCTTCCCTACTTGAAACTGATCTCCTAGGTTAGTTTCCCATTCCTCTTCATCTTCAGAGTTTGAGTAAGGTAGGTTGAGTATATCTCTGTCTGGTGCTGGAACCTCTTCTGCCTTTTCACTAAAATCCAGGTTTCTCTTTGCCTTCTTGGTCTTGGGAGCTAGAGAGGCCCGATCCACTGTAATTGGAGAGATGGCCCTCCTCTTCCTCTTACCACTCCTCAGAGTGGAGGACTTCTTTGCAGGGATGATTTTAGGGGCGAATCTTAGCCCAAAGGCGAATTTAAAGGGATTTTCAAATTTTCATGGGTGAGTTTTTATATGCAAATAAAAAAAAAATAATAATTCCTCCTGTTTTTGTTTAACTATAAATATTTAACATGGAAATCGCCCTCCATTTTCTAGGAGGGAGAGTGCTGGAAAATGGATTTCACGCACAGAAAGATTCTATGAAATCCATCATTCGCCCATGTAAATCTATTAAATTTTTCTTTGAGCCCCTCAATCGCCTACAATTTTTCTTGTAAATACAGGATACAACTGTCATTGCCCCCTGGATTATCTGTTTGGAGAAGTTTTTAACATAAATTTGTCCACATATCATGGAATCGGGGTATATAGTAATACTAATGATTTTATCCCTATATATAATTACATAATCAACATTCAAAGGCTATCAGGTTTTAAATCTCGCGTTCAGGAGTTCTTTAAAAATAGGGTTTCAAATTTCAATTTCAAAGGTTGTTCTAGAATTTTGGTAGTTGCAGCTTGTGAGGCTTGAGCTTTTAAGTTTTCTTGCAATCAAAGATTCCAAAGCGTAGGACCAAAGTTATGGATGTTTGATTACAATTGTTGATTTCAATATTTTTCTATCAATAACTTAGTTTTAATTGTAATTTGATATGAGAAGCATTTTTTTAAAAATGGATATCTCCCAGATTTGGGTAGGTCTAACCTCTAAGATCTCACACCATTTATACCATAGTGAAATCTTGTGTGCAGCCTATAAGTAGGGTTTTAGTTATCAGAGAAATCATTTGTTTCAGATTTTGAGAAAGGGCGATTTCTAGGATCGGTTCCTTACGAAATATGTGAATAATGTGTGGGCCTCAACTACAGATCATGGGGGTTGTATACTTGTGTAGCCTTGATCTCACTCCCTAAATACTTGGAACCACATCTCACTTAGATAAATAGGTGGTCCATGGTTGGATAAAGGCACACCACCGTTATGTGAAGGATTTCTCTAGTTTCTGTTTGAGCTTCTTTCCCTAGTGCCATCCTTGAGATAATCATCATGGGTCACCAAGTTTGATCATACTTTGTGTAATTTTCTTGGACCCTACTTAATTCTTCTAACAAAGTAAGGTTTTGATCCTTAATGCAATAGGAGATGTTGTTTGGAAATATACTTTAAACATTGATTGCATAGGTTCTTTAAGTTTTATGACATTGGAAGTTATAATTCTTGTCATATTTTTATGATTTCTATTCTTGCCCAAATGTTAGTGAATAGTCTATAGCTTATATATCACTCTACAAATATTGTACTTCATTTCATATTGTTTATTTAAAATTTCTTCAACACAACATAACAAATACCAATATGACCAAATATTGCTACTATGCTTTTACCAAAGCTTGCTACTATATTTAAAATTATATATTTTATCATTGTGACTAATATGGAAAATTCTCGTTGTTATAACTTGTGTTTGATGCTTGATCTATTTCAAACTTCATAGGTTTAATGACTATGTTGAGTTCGATACCTGAATCTACTCAAATTTTACAATGTCTTCTAAATTTTTTGTCCCAACACGGTAATAACAACTGGAGTGCCTTGGTAAAAGGAAAGCGCAGTACTGTTGTATGTTTTTTCCATATCAACAAGTTTTGAGATTATCGTATGACTTAAAATTATAAATGCCTTTGACTAGTTAAGATTTGAATCTGTTAAGACAACAATCAAATCCTAAATTGTGTATTATTGACAACACTTTGAATCCACCAGGAAGTATATTGTCAGAAATTGCATGCTTTCCATCCTATTTTATCTAGCTAATTTTTGTCAATTTGAGATGATCCATATTCTTTGATAATGAGACTTTTTTTGTTTTCAATTTTACTTCCTCCTCCAATCCTTGAAGCCCAACACTCAATCCCAACCTTTGTTGGCAACACTATAAAAAAATTGATTTTGATATGAGTGTGAGATTGGTGTCTATGGTTGAATGTTTTTCTATGCAAGAATTAATAACATTGATGTTTACATCAGATAATCTATATATAGATTTTGTGCACAATCATGGTAGGATTTTTCTCTTGATGGTAGAGTTTGGGACCATGACGGGATTGGGTTTCAATGTGGTATGCTTGTTCATTGCATTTGAAAAACTGCAAATATTGCATGCCTTCATAGTAGATATTGGTCAATAACCATATTGCTTATTCTTGTGAAGAAACGAAACCCTTGTGAAAATGCACATGTTTTGTTAGCATGGTAATGGTTATATATGTATATATATGCACAAGTTTTTTTTTATTTAACATGCACGATATATTGTTACATATGCATGCTCGAAATAGAAACAAGGCCAATGGTTATTATGTTTTGCTTGGTATGAAATAAATAGTGATATATTCCTTGACTTGGTATATGGTTATGCCCATACCACTATTTGAAGACAAATATACACATGATAGGGCCCTATACTACTTATTTGTGTCTGATTTGATCATTTATGTTCTATCCATGGCCCCATACTATTTGTAAGAGAGAACTGATGCACCCTCAAACTAACATTTAGTGATACTAATTTCAGAGCATGATGGATGATTTCTTGTGGGTGGAGGATAAATAGTTTCATTTTGTTTTTTTGAAGAAGTTTTTGTTAAAATGATTTTTATACCCTATAACTTGGTACTCTCAGAAGATGGCCAGATGATTCACTTGGAAAACACAATCAGTCAACTATTATAAGAGTGAGATATCCATTGATTCCCATTCTTTGCATGGTCATGTTGCTTGGATTATTTTCACTGACAATGCTTTGTAACATTTCCTTTTCCCAAGAAGACACAAATGTGAATTATTTCAGCTGTAGGCACTGCTGTCTATTCAAAATGTTGATGGATAGTTTATGGTTTATTAGAATAAAATAAATTCCTGAGTGCTTCATGTGAACTTTATTAGTATATTACCGTTGTTATCAGCAAATACATTGGAACTTTATACATGCAATTTTCAAGTCCATTTTTATGATTTACAACATCTTAAATGTGTTGAAGATGGGCATCTTCATTTCAAGTTTTTTTTCTTGTTTACTGTGCATTACCATACATCTTGAGTTTCCAAAGAATCTTGTGGTGGACTTCTTGAATTTCCAATGAATCTTGTGGTGAGCTTGGACTGTCTTTTTGTGAGCCTTTGTAATATATGGAAAGTTCACTAAGACTGGAAGCTTCGAGAAGGAGCCACTCGACAAAAGGGAGAGGTGTGTTTCAAGAGCTTTTGTCTCTACATAAAATGGGTGGGGCATCAACAAAGAGGGGAATAATCCAGATACGATATACACATATCTACGTTCCATGCATACCAGTAGACCAGACCTTAGGGGATAATAAGGGGGACCTATAGATTTTTCAGTCCCCACATGCCCAATAATTTAAGGTAATGTATCTGCCAGGTGAGGTGAGTTAGGCTAATATTGAGTCATTAGAACATAGTCGGGTGTAAATGTTGCTACTCTATGTTAGGATTAGTAGAAATTCTAGGTAGTTTCTATGCACTTAATTCCAAGCCCCATATAGACCAGGTATTTGGAACTATCACTCACTATTGGATAATATCATGTTATGTTATAAATCCATCTCTAAGACCTAGTTGGATCTAGTACGAGCATCGCAGAAATATATAATTTCAATTGTATATGTCACTATTGGGAGCATATATAATTTCAATTGTCATCTAAGTACCTAGAATGCATGGATAGTCCCAAATTAAGTGGTTAGGAACCTTTCTCATGTGGTATTCCTAGGTCTCCAAGAATAGGATGCTTCTAAGGAAGGTAATCTCCAAAAATAGCAAAAAACATGAACTAAAGGTCCACTTACTTGAACTAGAGTGTATTGAAGTGGAATTAGAGTGAATTAAATCTAAATACATTATAAAACTAGAAAGTCACCCCAAATAGGGCACTCTAGTCTATAGGAAAAACTGGGTTACTACAAAACATATTTAGAATTACTGCAATAGTGTTCCCTCCTTAAATTGCTTTACCCCAAAGCCTTTGTAATGGTGGATGACACAAACAACAAAGTAAACATATATCTAGACTCAATGGAATGAATCAAAGGTACAACAATATGGATGTAGCTATATTGTCATGGAAGGAAACCAATAAGGCGTCATAGTCCAATCACTTGAACCAACAACCACTTTTGAGTTGTCTAATTTCATTTTTGAAGTTCCAAATTGGATAGTAAGAGGCTCCAACTAGTGCAAGGGACACCAGTGCATATGAATTAGTGACAAAACCCTTGCAATTGATTTCCCATGCTCCCATTGTTACATGGATTAAGGGAAGTTAAGGACTCTTTCTTGAAATTGTATATCATCTCTCATCAATAGAATTTCCATTATACCAACATAAATCCATATTAACCTCAGATCTATAAAGCAATGAGAGGATTGAAAAAAAATAGTATAAACCTCTCATTTCGTTTTTAAGATGGATATATGCTAGATTATATATTTATTCATTTGTTAGGCTAAATTCCCCCCTTTTTTTATTTTGGAGGTTAGTTGTCAATTATTTTCCCATTTTTGTTTAGACACCTATATTACTAACATATCTCATCCACCTAGGGTTGTAAGAGAACTTGCTTCTCTTTGCACAAATACCGCATGTTAGTTGAATTCTACCATCAATTTCCTAAGAAGCACCCTCAACTAATATGGAAAGGTATTCCAACAATTGTTTGCAGAACTAAGGTCTTCTAGTTTGAATTTAGAAAACTTATATCAATTGAATATATAGATGAATAGTTTGGATTTGGAAAAAAACCAAACACTGGTTGTATCCAGTTTGGAGTTAACACCACTAATGATATTATTTTCACCAGATTTTATTCAACCAATGAAATTTTGAAAGGATGAAAACTAGATGATTGGCCAATAAAAACAATAATCTAAAGATACTTACCAAACATGATAAAAAAATGTTTCCATGGATACCTTTGCATTCCAAACCCCTATCGCTTACATTACGTTAGACTCCAAGTTCAAAACACTGTCTTTGATAGCTAAATTGGTTTTAGCATCCTGAAGGTTGCTTCAAATTGAGATGAGAATTAAAATCCAAAGTTAGCAGATTACATAGAGTTATGTTGTATAACTAAATGATAAAAAAAAATATTTAGCAAAAAACATTACTGCATTTTAAAAATGATCTTTTATTGGTTAAAATGAATATTAAATTGCAATGGAAATGGCAATATCATTTTGATGGGTATAGGAAAATCCTAGAAGAAAAAATGTTTATTTGGAATTTTAGGTTAAATTAAAAAACCTATCAATGCCTGAAGAAAGAAATTTGTTTCTTTTGGCTTTTCAGAATAAATAAAATTAACATTCTAATGTGAGGTTAATAGAATTGGAATGTTTCATACTCAGTTCTTTTAATCAAAAGAATCAGTGATCGTGTGAAAGAATCATCACTGCATCACCAACAAACGCTTTTGTTTTATCTCTGCCATGGCTATTCTTAGACATCTCTGAGCCTTTATTTTGTTGATATCATACCCAGAATGTTGTTGTTTATAACCTAAGTATATAGGTTTCCATCTTGTAACATCTATGGGTTTTGTGATGTTGAGTTTGACTTCATTTCTTCCTTATTAAGTGTGCAGATGTCTCTTTTCCTTGCCCAGAATTGGCCTATTGCAAAAAATAGATAGGAAAACCACAGAAATAAATCCAGCTAGAAACCATAGATTGTATCCTCCACACTTATGTGCTTTATTTATACCATTTTCTTTCTTGACAGTGTGGGCTCATTCACTAGTAATTATAATGACAAAGTAGTTGCTTCACTCACACAAATTGTTGCAAGAAGACATAGACTTCATACTAACAGCAAAAATTGTGCAATTCCAATGCATACCAATATCTTCATATATGCCTTATACACATGATATCACATTCATGGTACAATTTTTTATGCCATCGCCACGATAAAAGGAAAGAATATCACAACACTGAAGGGAGGTTGAGGAATGATGTGAAAATCACACTAAATGTGTGAGGAGAAGAATTGTTTTGATTGCCTCATATCAGTAGCTCCCTTCATACTAAACAACCATATCCATAGAAGCATGAAATTCCTAATGTAGTCGATGGAGTTCACCTGTGGACTTGTAGAAGTCGTAGATTTGATATTTTTCACTGTGGTTGTGCATTTGACAGATCTACCTTATCCCAAAAATTATCGTAACATTTGCAAGAGTTTTCCAGAGTGTTTCCTTTGTTACCAATTATCGATTAATAGCTTAATTGGATATTAAGGTCAAACAATGTCCACCATTTTTCTTTTCTTCCATGAAAGTTCCTAAAGAATCTGTTCTAACTCATTTTCACAGCCTTAAGATGCCATAGTCAAACCATAAAAACAACAAAAAATTGGCCATTAAGATCATCTTTTGAGTTTAGATCTCAAAAAATACAGGAACAAGCTATACCCCCGTCCAACAGGGGAAGGAAAACTCAATCCCAAGCTCCCTGTGTATGTCAACAGGGGCACACATAGGTTGGAACAAGCATGTGTTCTTGTTGGAATACCTAATCTCCATGTGTATGCCAATAGGGTCACACACAAGCATGTTGGAAGGAACATGCTTGTTTGTTCCCTTGTTGGCTTACACAGGGAGCCTAGGCATGCCGACAAGCACACATGCCTATTTTTTCCCTATTGGCATACAAAGGGAGCCTGGGCATGCAACAATCACACATTTTTGTGCCCTGCTAGCATACATAGGGAGCTTGGGAATTCCAACAAGAACACATTTTTTTTTTTCAATTTGGATGTCAAACATTTGTGTCCCCTGTTAGCTATCAACTAGATCGCTCCAACCACAATCACCTGACATGGTAGCTCATAAGAGCATTTAGAAATCCTAGATCGAACATAGGAAACCATGTCCTCCAATTTCACCATAGGCTTTCAAAGTTCAAACAGGTGAAGGGGAATATTCCCATATACCTCATGCACACCTTTTCCCACTTAAGCTACACAAGCATGGCATGTGCATCAACCATGCTAGGTAGGTATCTTATTCCTTAGACCTTCTTACATATACTAAGATACATAATTTGTGATGACTCTTCCTCAAGAATAAACTAGGAAAAAACACATTTGGAGTGAAATTTGACTTATATACAAGGAAACATTCTCAGTGTATACAACAGTAACTTTCTCCTAAATACTCGATGAAATAGAAGCAGGAAACAACTACCGATGCAAGATGCATTGCATTTTTTTTAATTTTCCAAATAAAGCCACAAGAAAGATCCACCGGTCACTTATCTGTCTGCTTTGTCACTTTACATTGGCATTTCACTACAATTGCCTTTGAACTCAGATGTGTAAACGATGATTATCTCTAATACATGGTTGATTCTCAATGTAAAGCAAACTTTAGTAGAAACAAAAGAAGCATGATCATTGACAAAAGAATTGAAAGGGTGGGAACAAGAACCGCATTGTCAATTTGTCAAAGCTATAACTAGAAACATACCCCGTAAGATAGAAGTGTTTTTATGCTTCCAAATAAATAACCTAGAGATCTAAAGAAATTTCAAAAGTAAAGAAAATCGAGAGGATTGACAAAAGGAAACAAAAAATGTTTAGACAAGTTGTTAGCCTTCCAAACTCTAAAGTTCGGTATCTGTTTTAGAAATACCAGAGGTGAGTCTCAAGAACTGTGAGGAGTTCCTGTGCATTGACATCCTCGTCCCATGAGAGGCTCCGCATACTTGCTTCCTTACCAATATGGGCTAGCCTGTTGGAGCTTGGGCATGCTAAAAAGAACACATTTGTGTTCTGTAATCTGTTATTTCATACTCTTCATTTTTTTCACAATCTATGAAACTAAGTAGGTGACTGATTGAGTTTTTCTTATCCTATCTATTTGTGTATTGATTTCCATTCAAAAGGTTGAGGTGGTGCATTCATGGCTTATGGAAACACGAGTAGTTCTGTCAGATATGGATCCCCAAGAAGTGTGGGCATAACTAGCTACATGGGAGCCAGAGCTGGGGTCCAACTCAACTTGATAATGGCCAATCAAATGGAAGCAATGTTGTTTATGCAAATGCCTATGGAATCACTGAAATTGATTATGCTTCAAGTGGAGCTTATGTAGCACAAAATAGTGGGAATGGATTGGGGATTACCCCATATACCTCAATGAGTGGGGGATATGGAGGTGCACAAAGTGACCTATATGGTATATCTGGTCATGGCAACTCATCTTGGAGAACGGTTTCAACAGAGACTGGGGGAACTGATTCAGGAGGTTATGGACTTGGCACTGTAGCAGTGGAAGGGTCACAAAAATAATCTGACAACTTATGTGTAAACTATGGATTTAAGCAAGCATATTACTATATAGGTGGGGAAATTTAGCATTTGAGAAATGCCACAAGTGTATACTTTATTTTTTCTTTGAGCAAACAATGCAACTTTTCTTTTTAGTTTTTTGACCCAGATTGGATGCTTCATGCACTTATACATGTTTCTAAATTAAGTGAATGCTAGTTATTGGTAAATTTTACACATTCTTGCAAATTAATTACCTTTTTTTTCAAATTTATACTACCTGCAGGAGTTGCGGCAAAATTTATTGTAGTTGAGTTGGTAGTCTTGACTCTTGATCATGGAGTCATCAATTGAAGCATAGGTTGGTCAACACTCTTTCACAAGAGTTTGCTTCAGATAATATCTCTTCGATATGAAAATAATTATTAATCTTTTATTTCATAGATTTTAACACCAAGACTTTACTAGAGTCGAGATTGCTTGCTGTTCAGGCTTCTAGTGGCTGACAGTGGCAATAACTCACTAAAATTATAAGTATGTATTTTTAACTATAAATCCTTAGATTTTGGTTGGGTTTTCTACTATGGATTTTGGGTTTGGCCGAGATGTAGTGTCATATTTCTTGTGAGATTTGGTTTTAGATATCCAGTCATGTAGTAGGTATTGAATTACACCAATTTTATGATCCATGTGAGGTAGATTCAATACACAGTCCAATTTAAGTTGTAAGTTGTATCTTGCTAATTCCTGTTCCCACTCTTTCTGAACTTTTGAACAAAATATAAATTTATTGAACTTTGTTGTATATTTAAAGCTTTCATAAAGCCAAAAATTTCAATGCAGAGTTATCGATATTCTTTCTCTAGGTATTTTTTCTTCATGTTACGTTATGGAGCAACATGTAAAAGATTCTCTTCATCTTCCAACCATTTACTGTATACTGGTTCTGGATCTATTGGAGTAGAGAAACTATGTGAAAATATATATTGTATTTTTTTGGTTGTCGATATTACTTTATATCCAGCATTGAAACACGTTCTCATTTGATCCAGTATAGTTTTCTATCAGATTTTAATCCTCTAGATATATTTAAACTTGATGTTGTTGTTTCACCATTGAATTATGTACAAACACAAATTTAAAGAAAGAAAAATAAATAAAAAGTCATGGATCTCATTTCTTGGTTAATCCTTGTGAGCATCCCTTTATATATTAAGTTTTTATTCATTGTGGCATATTTGAAAATTGATAAAATATCATTGCTTTTAAAATACTTGTGATATTAGTATATCTAAGTCCCAAAAATGTTGTTTGTAAAAAACGATAATGTGCTTTTGGTGCATATTTGCCATAAAATTGTCTGCCAAAGTTGTGGTTGAGCTCATATTTCACATAAAAATGTCTGTTTTGATTGGAAACTCTAGTCTTGCACACCTTTTTTCCCTCCCCACGAGATCAGAAGAGCATGGAATGAGCAATCATCATTTATTTCTCTACAATTTACATGGTACAATAGTTGTAGGTCACAACAACCATTGGTATTAATACTTTGTTCTTTATAGACTTCATATGTTACAATAGTTATGGTTCCACGATGGTTGGAAACAAAGTCAGCTTGTTTGTGTGTGTTTGAATTTGTGACAGTGGAATTTGAAAAAAAATTGCTATGGCAAAAATATTTGATAAAATAAAACATTGAGTTCGAGAATTAAATGTGAATATATACATACATATATGTATGTATTATCACTTACACACACATAACTCAAGGGGTTATCTCAACTAGTAGTCGCCAACGTTGTTGGGCATTTGGCTAGTTCCTTACCAGTAGTTTCTCAATTCCAAACCCCTTGTGTTATCCACACAAGTCTACGTCGACGAGATTATGTGGGATTCTAGGGTTTAATCCATAGGACTGAACCAGGATAGGATATTGACATCATCCCAAGATAGTTCACTTTACTAAAACATTCAATGCAAGGAAGCCTCTTTTAATACAAAATTGAGGCCAATCCAATCCATACCCTCATTCTCTCCAGATCTGATTTGAAATACACTTCCCCATGCTTTATACCCCTTTGGGGCATCGTTATTAGTGTTCTCATCCACCATTGCAATTAATGTCTTGACCTCATGCATCTATCTTGGAATGGCCAATACAGTCCCAAAGGTTATCTGTCACACTGTTTGGGGAAAGATCTAGAAAAAGTACTACACATTCCACCCCCTCCTGACCATCTTGATAAAAATGCTACAATATATTCATCTGATCATTCTCCCATTTCATATATTGACATCCCCTCAGTCCAGATTGCACAAAGGTTGGAGAAAAAATCTAGAAAGAGAAATCCTAAATGTGTCATGGAGATCAGTGGGAAAATATGAAGGCAGTAATAGATCCAAGGTTGTATAGAGAAAAGGTAATCCTCTATATAGATATAACCATCATTGCTTGAGTCCATGAAAGAAGATACAATGAGCCAGATCTAATAAAACGGGTCAAACAAACATGAGATCATCAGGTGGGTTATACACCAAATGTGCACATGGGGGCACATGGTTATAATACATCTGTTTCCATAGCTAGGATAGATTCCTTTAATATTAGGTTGTTCCTGCTTGGTTTTATTATATTCTCTCAAAAATTATGCATTCCTCCCTTTCCTCCCAAGTAGGTTCCCTCTACTTAGGAAGAAAGGAAGAAAGGGAACGTCAAATGCAGCCTGCTTTAGAATGCTACCAAATAGGCATGCACAAACAAATGGAGAGATTTTGATTGAAAGGCAGATTACAGAGTAGTTTTGCAACTATGAACATGAGGCTTGGTCTTCAAATGAGGTAGAAACAATTCAACCATTATTTTAAGAAGTTGGGTTTCCTTTCAGTCAACAGAATGACTCTAGTCGAGACTTGAGAATAAATTTTTTTGGCAAGGAGATTGGTGTATCTTTGTTGAAGTAAAACCTGCAACCATTTTACATATTGGTAGTTGCAATTGTCACTTTTGGATTTTCAATAGGTTGCATTTCTTGTTTCTTTTCTGGAGTTTTTCATTTTTATGCTTCTTCTTTGAATGGAAAATCTCTTTTCAAGAGGGTGGACTCAATTGAATGGAGGATTTTTTCTTGATGGGAAATGGATGTGAGTAAAAATCTTTAAATATTCACCCAAAACAGAGTAAGAGAATGTTTATGACGTGGAGATTCTTACTCTATTGAAGCACAACCACATCCTTTCTGGTGTATAATTTTGTGTCCAAAGGAAACCTTGAAGAGAATATTCATTATATGTATTCAATAGTTTTGCATTTAAAAATCATGAAAGCATGCAGAAATATTAAGTATATGTACATTTTAAGAATCGATGTCATTATTTTATGGCAGAGTCTTTCATTTTCTTTTCTAAGATCTGGTTATAGCACTAATTATTGACTATATATAATTTTGTGTCCAAAGGAAACCTTGAAGATAATATTGATTGTATGTATTCAACAGTTTTGCATTTAAATATCATGAAACCATGCAGAAATATTAAGTAGTTGTACATTTTAAGACTCAGTGTCATTATTGTATGGCTGGGTCTTTCATTTTCTTTTTTGAAATCTGGTTATAGCACTAATTATTGACTATATGTTATTTTAGGAGTCAATGAGAGGTCAGTTGCATGGCAATGTGATTGAAAGTGGTTATAGGAGTTGCTAAATCATTATATGACTTGCATAATGGATTTTCTCATTTTTCCATTCAAGGAGATGTGAAACATTTCAAAAGATCTTTCTTTTTGAATAGTCTAAACCACAGGTATAAATCTTTTTACTGCAATAAGCATCAAGACTACATTTGAGAGTTCTATGTTTCAAGAAATATTAGTGATTTAGAGTTGTAAAATTGAAACTTGGAATTCTACACTAATAAAAAATTTCAGCGGAATTAATTTGGCTTTAATTATAATACTTGTCATATTTTGGGCTAGCAATGTGGGCACAAACATCTTCATATATCAGTTTCAGTGAATTTTTAGTAACATTTGGATATCTAAGCATCTTAATTTCAACTGGTCGTTTTGAGATTAAGGCTATCCAACTTGTAATGGTTATATTCACTAATTGTGAGTGTAGTTTTAACAGGTATCTTGCTCCAAAATATTTTGTTTATGTCATTGTCTTAATGACAAGACAGATGTGTATGCATTTGTTTGAGCAAATTACTGGAATGAAGTCAATCAATACAAAAAATACCAAGGGTCAAGAAATCCTGATTATGTCAGTATGTTTTGGTTTTAATAGTTGAATATTAACTCCATGTTTATTTATTATCCTTGTGGGCTCATTTTTAACCTTCTACGAGTGTTGAAACTAGGTAAGGCCATTTTTGCAGGATGGGAAAATGAGAAACCTTGATGATAAATGTTTGTAAGATGTTTATGATACAAATGAGTTGCACAGAATGATGCTTGCTCCTACACTTTGTCCAAGGAAGATATCTCATTACCAGCGTTGCACGAGCAGAGTAATTTATCTCTACTTCTTTCATTTATATATACTTAAGAGTTTGTTGACTGGCATGAATGCTTATTACAGATACTACCTTTTTGTATTTATTTCAAGGTTATTCTTAACCTATAAGAATGGATTTAGAGTACAATTTCTCTTTTATTTATCCTATGTTAATTGCATGAAGTAATCTCTGCTTTCTCTTTGATACCTAAATATGTTTTCATGGTAGATTTTTAAAACTACAACAAGGTGAATATGATTTGACTTGGCTAGTTCCGGACTACAATGATCAAGGATGGGGATACTTCAGATGAGGATGACATTGTAGTAGATCATGGGGCTAATGATATCGAAACCCATCCCTCCTTTTCCATGCTTGGGGTTTACGATGATACGAAATTGCTAATGCTGGCCACTTTTGTCCACTTACATGACCCAGGTTTTAGGTAGCCCGCCGATCCAACAACTACCTGAGATACTAGCCCGATAAAGCAATCCCCATCGGCAACACCTACGAAGCAGGTGTAATCTCACCTGAGATATCTCATAGATGGGTAACCACCAGAACCATGTTTCCGTGATTGTCGGGGAAGTATAGTCCCTTGGTTCGCAACCAAGGAGCTCAACAAAGGCAGAAGGATGGCTGGATGGAGGAGTTATTTCTATGCGAATGAGCACAATTGTATGTCATCACATGTGACCTGAATTCCCTTTATCCTTCGCAGCTAGTGCAACTCGTGAGGTGCAACTGACTTGTGTCAATTGGATCTATGACTTAATTTGGGATTCATAACAGGAATTATACAGAATGATATATATTTATACAGCGTCAATTCAGCAAGATATTTTGTTCATCCATCTACCAATTGCAAGAAACCAACAGAAGTTGAACCATATTTAACATTACACTGAAAGAAACTATTAATCAATCACATAAACATTCACCACATCAATCATTCATTTGGACACAAGAAATAACATGGAAACCCATTTGGGAAAAACCACCAAGGTGCTCTTCATCTAGCATGAGAAAGGATATAGCACCTTACAGTCCGTGGGATGTAGACTGATATTGAGATATGTATTTAAGTTTAGACTCATAGTTCTCATGCTCTCTGGTTCACTCTTCTACTCTACTCCTAATCCTAGCGGTTTGCTCCCACTGCAGCCAGATCCGTGGCTCAACAACCCCTCTAATGCTACCATACTCTTCCTAAGTCTACTCGTCTTCTGATCACTATGAAATCACAACATGACCGGCATCCCCTTCCATGGATTACCGCTGGATAACAATATACTGGAAACTGAACAAAGATTAATGAAAACCTTACAGATGAACTGACCAACCTTGCTCTGCGACATCAATTAAATAAAATCAAAACATAAAATAAGAATGACCAACCCTATAACCATTGCATACTTCCTATTTATATTAATTTACTTGGCCATGCAGGGCCAACTGCATCCCATCAGTCTGTTAGCCGTCACCATCATCCAACCCTCTAGTTATAGCTGTGGTGATCATGACTTGACATGAGGCTTTATCGGCCTAACTTACAAATATCTTCTCAGACGTGTGTAGCTACAGGATTACACTGTCTTCTATGGCCATGATCTAGATCCCGTATCTATCGCTTTCCAGCCATTTTTCCCTTGTGTGTGTCCGTGCTTGCCTTTCCTTTGCTATGCACTTCTCTGTTCTTCCTTCGCAGGCCCTTTCCATCCTTTGTGCTCTTCTTTTGATTCTATCGCGTGCACGACACATCTTCCTTGGCTGCGCACGCGAAGTTCCTTCTTATGCCCCTTTCCCAGGCCAACAACTTAGTAGCATGGACCATAGTGTAGGATGCTTGCATCAAACAGTTATTGGGAAGATTTATTTGCATTGGTGATGTAGCAATCCATCAAGCTTTGATTAATTTGGGACTGAAAGAAGTCAGTTCTCTTTCCTGTGATACACTACTTTATGGTTTCTTTATAGGTTTCCATGTCCATAGTGGTTTCATATTCTTATATGATCAGGAATGGTATTTGATTATGCTTGACCTCAAATCCTATATTTAATATGAGCTAAGAATTGTATAAAAAACTAGAGGATTTAACCTTCACTTCATTAAAACATCCTTCTTGAATTATATCTTCCTTCTTGGAAATGAAGATTTAGAATTTGAGATATCATACTCCATTATCTTGGCTGCATATCTAGGGAATGTTTGCTTAGTGGGCTTCTTTTGTTCACATGTTTTTTTTGTGGTGTCTATAATGAAGCTTCTTATTACCAAATTTCATGTAAATAGTGAAAAGTATCTATGATGTTATCAGTGTTACACTTTCCTTTGGAAGGAAAGGACCACAAAGAGAACTACCTGGTACTGATAAGTTCTCATGGATACCAAGGTAATTGATCAAATCAATCAAAGTAGGTTTACAGACGTAGATCTAGAGATAATTTGTTGGATATAAATTGATTATTCTTGTTATGTTGAGTCATTTTCCATGGGAAGTAAAAAAAATGGCATTTGCACTAGCTCTGTTAATACATTGGAGTACATGAAATGAAGGACACATGATTTTCCTTTTTAGATGGTTGTGAAAATAAACATGGCTAATGCCCCTGGTATAGAGAATTCATTTGGATCTGACCAGTTTGTGCTTGTATAATGTTTTGATCAATGGATATTATGATAATATTTTCTTGGGATTCTTTGGATTTTATTCTTGGAGTGCCTAAAATGAAGGACACATACTTTCCCTTTTTGGATTGTTTTGAAAATAAGCATGGCTAAAACTCTTGGTATAGAGCATTCATTTGGATGTGACTAGTTTGTACTTGTGTAATTTTGTGAACAATGGATATTTATGAGGGATTTTCTTTGGAAGCTTTGGATTTTTTTAGTTCTATCCTACTGTTTTCATTTATTTCATTGGGCAATGTTATCTTTGGGTGAATTCAATTTTGGATGAAAAATGTAAGATTCTCCTTTGGGATAGATCAAGGATTAAAGTTTCTATTAATACATTTGACAATTTACCACATAATTGTCTATTTAAATCAAGATTGGATAGAATGCTTTTGCCATTTCATATGCACAATGGTTGCAATCTCAATCTTTATACGAAATGTAACCAGGGAGACAAGGTATCTCTTTCGAAGAAACAAGGTCAAATAGATACTAGCAGGTATGCCCAAATCACCACTTCCAATAGGAATGCAAGTTCTCCTCAAGGTTCTGCAATGTTGAGTTCGTAGAGAAATGTTCATGGAAAGAGAATTTCAACAGATATGGAGGTTGAATATGTGAAAGCAAGATTAAAAAACCATTCTTCCAAGAGACCTGTTGTGAGTTGTTTTGTTGGCACTCCTTCTGTCAAGGACTTCACGTTGAGGAATGGATATCAAGGTGGAGTGATGGGATTCCCACCAAATTTTAGAACTCTTCAAAAGTCACCAACACCATATTATATAACACCTCAAGGTTCAACAACAACGAGTGGAAAAAAGAAAACACCCAGCCCTTGCTTGAAAGGTGGAAAAACCACATCCAACCTGACAACAGTTTTGGTTGGAGGATGTAGGACAAGAACAAACCATCAGCAACCAGTTCATGCCATATGGAAGGAAACTTCAAAGAGAATGAATGTTATAACTGCAAAGAGGAGCTAATTACATGTTAGAGTTATATAAGTATATCTTTCCAACAAAGAGAAGAAAATACCGATGATGTATGAAGAAAGAGTTTGACAAGTTAATGACATTCTGAAGAAGAAAAAAAATCTTTGAGGACTAAGGACAAGCTCAAGAGAAGCAAATAGAATGACATATGAAGAGAAACAACAAACTCAAGGGGAGCAGAAAAATCGAAGAATGAACCAACAAAGACGGTGAATTGAAGAATTATATGTGCAAATTCCATCTCATGTTTCTTCATTGAATGTTTAGAATCCCTAATTTAGGGGGAGATAAACCATTGATAGCGTAACTAAAAAAAAATTAAGCAGACATTATGAACTTATTCTCTAGGTTTTCTAGCATGATTTGGAATTGTTTTGATTCTTGGTAGTAGATTGAAGGACTCTTTGAGGACTTCATTGATCAGTGAAACAACATTCTTGAGGATAACCTGTGTGATAATTAAGGGTAGTTGTTAGTTCTTCTCAAAAGCAGGCAGAGTTGAAGGATTTTGTTTGGTGCACCTTTTAAAGTCAAATAAGTCAGAAACTTAAAAATGTGAATAAACCATAGTATTGTGGCATGTCTTAGTTTAATGAACAACAATACAAAAATAGATGGAAGAGATGATGTATTAATTGCAGTGAAGATATCATTTTGGACGTCCTGAAGACAGAATTGAAGGTCTTTGTTTTCAACTCTGGCTTTACATGAGAAATATGACGAGGTGATCCTCAGGGGAAGAGTCATTTATATTAAGATCTACATAAAAGTTCTGAATTGAAATTTTAACAAAAGAAGGTCAATGGTAGGCTTGAGTATTACTTAAATACTACTCAAGGACATACTTGAATGACTAAATTTTACTTGTAAGAGAACCATGTTCTAAAGTTGAATACTATTAAACTTCTTGAGTCATATTTTTGTCTAGTTGTTCCATGTACCCTTGCTGGTCAGTGGTGATCACTGTATATGAATTTGAGGTTGTGTTTTAGGTAAAAATAGATTCTACATTGTACTTTTTGTTGTGACATTGATGATTTGAGCTACATTGCCTTCATGCAACTTATTTTAAGATTGTTGGTTTGATATTTATCTATTACATTGTCTCTTTCTTGTATGTGACAAGAAATGATACTGGAATTTGAGAAAGCTAAGCCTAGGAGCTATCTCTTCACATAGATGGTGTCCCTAACATTAAAGGATAAATAACTAATTTGACAACACTTTCGCTAAGCAATAATGGGATCATTCAAGCACATGAAACCATGTTGGTGTTTAGCACGAATATCTTGACAATTTTTTATGGTTTGTTTATTGCTTTTGTTTGAAGCATTTTGTCGATTTTTGAAGTTTGTGTGTATTTTGGTTAAATATTGTGTTAGTCAATTGAATACTTCTAGTTCTCATTTGATGCTTGATTTAACCCATTGTTGTAGCTTGAATCAAGATTGGCTTTAGTCGATTTCCATTGATTCGGGGTTTGAGAAAAGATGTTTTTATTACCTTTTAGTTGCATGAATTAATTGTCTTCACTTTTTCGATTCTTTTATGTTGATTGTATATTTTCTTTGTAAATACTTATCGTTATTCAAAAAAAAAAATGAGCTCTACATAGCTAAGCGAAGAGAAAAATGGTCTATGCACTAGGTTCCTATGCATTGATCATAGAATACCCATTGGCATGAGACCAACATTCATCTATTGCAATAGTCAATTGGCATAATTACAATGCATAATTGTATTAGCCTCCATGACCACAATTGTCTAGTGGAGGCCAAGATTGAGCATAATGTCGAATTCTATCAGTTTATCAGTTTTTCAAGGCAACTTTGTGACAGGTTCTTGTGTTTCTCTCCCCCTATTGTCTTTAATCCTACCACTCTTCACATTTGGAATCCCTTGAAGTAAATCCTCAGAATCAATCACAGAAGGTTTACTGCTACCAGAACCTGTGTCATGGCCCTTCTGTTTCATTGAACTGTGGGACCTTTTACCTTTGTCTTTAATCTTGGCATCATCCTTATCATTGTGACCCCTGCATTTCCTTTCGAACTCTTCGAATCTTCTTGCAAATCACTATCTTTACTATAGCAAAGATAAGGACACTGACATGGCTTGTTTTTCAGCACCAGTTTAGAGGATGGGTAATGGAGGATTCAATTGTAGAGTTTGCGTGAGCCGACAAGGTAAGATTATGTGCTTCTTGTTGAGACCAAGATCCCTGTGAAGAGGAATGTTGTCTTTGCTATGGGACTCTCTCATCATCTTGTCATAGTCCACCTTTGATTTCACCAAGGGTGCTTAGTGTCCCATTTCGACACAGTAATCCATGTGGCCTTGGTCCTTCTACTATTCTCATGCTTCAGGGAGTTGATGGGCCATTGCGGCGGGTCGCTGAGGCTTTTTCTCTTGCTTATCTTCTTTGAGTTTCTCTCTTCTGTAGCACTATCTTCACCACCCTATTTTCCATAAATATGAACTTTGAAGACTTATCCATATTGAAAACTGGACAAGTCTTGCTATATTGGGTGGTGGAGGTGAGGGATTTTCCAAAATTTGACAAATTTCACCTAAGCAGCAGAGAGTTCAAGCCGACTCTTGCCCATTGGACCCCACATAGCCTTCCAAGAGTCAGATATCCCTCCTGAAGAGGTCAATGCTGTGGCCATCTTCCAAGCCTGCATAATTTGTGAAAGACTGCAGAGATTGTGGATCGGTTCCCGCAGAGCTTGTCAAAATGGGTTGGGTCTCTGGTCCCTACAGGAGCCCACCCTGGTGCTACCGATAGGGCCGCTACTCTACTATTCTACTAATAGCCAAGGATGACTTCTTTGAAGGCTTGTCAATGGGTTGAAGCCACTGGGTGACTATCACCATCTTTCTTGTTGCTATCTCTGGACACACCCGACAGACTGAAAGTTGCAGCAACAGCTTTAGCCCTCAAGGCTGTTCAGCAGGAGACACTCCAATTCATTTGTAACTGTAACTGGTGGGTGAGCAGCATAAAATAGTGATGTCTACTTAGTGCAAGTGAACCTCGATATTATAGGGAGAGCATCAGGTATTGTTTCGTGCAAGCTGATTTAGTGGCATTATGAGGACAAGACGCTCACCTTGTGTACTGGATTTCCTTCTTAGATATGCTATGATTACGGCATTGCCACTTTTGGGTAATGATAGTCATGTGCACGTTCATATGGTCTAGATAGTCACAGTGACCGAGTTCTCCACACTTGAGCATGCTGCAGTGTTGTTGTGGTCCAAGCGCCAAATCTCAGTGGAATCTTGATGCATTTAAGGGTCTGTCATCACATGCCAGCTGTCTCGAATTTTCCATCACTTGCTTAATAATCAGTTTTGGTGGTGGTTACAATGTGTCTCATCATCTCTACACAACTTTTTCCTTAAGTTCTACCGGCCTACTACGCACGCGCGGTGCTATGGTTGCCTCCAAAATTCAAACACATTTTTTTTCCAGGTGCCATGATTGCATTTGTGTACATTATTGCGAACTTGTTGGTTCTGGGTCTATTTGGACAGTGTCACAGACCTTGCCTTGGAATTCCTGCACCATGGCTTCGATCTTTTCAACTTCTACTACAGCTTCCTTTTCTTGCACAACCAATTGCTCCACCTGATCGGACTATACATGCTCCAACAAGTATTTCTCTATCGACTGCAATATGCCTTGAAGCTTCTGCTGCATCGGTTGAATATGGTCTATGAGATTTTCTGCCTCTATCTGGAATTCCTCAACCTTGGCTTCCCTAGACTTCTCCTACTCATGAAGGGTCTGGACTTCTTGTTGGAGACTTTTGATCTCTGTATGCTTAAGGACCTTTTGCTGGAGGGGCAGTTTCTACATTTCCACCTTGGCGGCAGTGATGCGCTCATCTGTCTTGCGAATGCACTTCCTTATTTTCTTAGTTGTGCCATCCTCAAGCAATGTTTCCCAAATGGTTGCAACATTGTCTGCGACCTTTGCAGAGATTGCTTCTCCACCTTTAATTTTGGTAGCAGCTTCAGAAACTGCTGTTTTTTTTTCTGCCAGCACCTCTGGGGGTGTGCTTGGTATCGGCTGGGATTGTAGATATTCTACTTGGTGCTGAATATCTTGCACAATATTCACAAGCCTATCCACTTTAGCCAAGGAGTCTTCATCGACCTGCCCAACCTCCAGTAGGAATTCTGTGACGACATTCTTAATGGAATCCACCAACGTGACACGACTTTGCTCACGGGCTAAGATTTCCTACTCCTTCTCGGCCAAGGAGATGGTGTGCTCTTGCAGTTATTGCTCCTTTCCTTGCAAGAGGGTATTGCATAGTTTGGCCTTATTTTTCTGCTTTGCTACCTGATGAGCAACATCATTTTTCCTTAGTCGGAGTTCTGCTGCAACTACCTGCTATATGACATGGATCTCGTCCAAGAGAAACTTGGAGAAGTCTATCTCAGTGGTGATATTATCAGTATATGTAGTTGTCTCTTCCTTTATGTCAAGTGCTTGCATCTGAATGAGTACCTTGATTGGTGGTTCCCACGGCGGTGTGAGTAGTGGAATGTCAGAATCAATGCGATATGGTTTGGTTTCCACCATGTGCTTGACTTCATTAATAGTTGATGTTAACTGATTGAGGTGGGTCTAGACTTAGGCAGCAATACTCTCTTGCTGGGCCCTTATACCACCAAGGTTATCTTGCACAAATTTCGCTATAGCACTAGCAAGTTCTTGCAACTCATCCTCCGTTAGGGTAGTGGTGTTTGTTGTTTTGTCTTCCTTTTGCTTCTTCCGTGATGATTGGAATTCCTTCGGCTATACACGGGTCTGTGTCTCCTCTTTAGCATGCGGTTGCGCAGAAGGATAGTGGTATGAATCTTCTGTATCATCATCATCTTCCAAGTTTTCTTGCGATGGGTCCCCTTGGGTATCATCACCTTGTTTCTCTTCACCATGAACTTGGTGAATTGGTGGTTCTTCTACATTTTGCTCTTCAAGAAGTGGTTCTTCAAGTGGGCCACGCGATTCCTCCAGCCAGAGCTTGAAAATTACGTCCACATCATCCTCAGTTTCTACAAATTTGGCTTGATGTATTTGCTGAGGTGGACCTTTTACAGGCAACAGACTTATATTATGCATATCAGCTTCAAATTTGACAAAAGAAGCATACATTTGCATAGTTGTGGTGCGGATCCTATGGGTTTTCCGAACAACTTGTCACAGCGCCTTTGCATGCAAAAAGAATACCACATTGATATCCTGTTGGTGCTTTTTGTCGACCTTGTCTTCCCATAGATTCTGATATTTTTCCCCCAAACAGGATACCGGGACATTCATATGGACATAGTCCAGAGGTCAGCCCAAACAGTGAAGGAAATCAAAATTAGCAGCCAGGAATAGTAGAATTTATGACCTTCGTTCTGTTGCACTAGCATCACATCGTCGAGCAGGGATTTGAGCAAGTACCACGACTAGTTGAATTTTTGTCCCTGTGCACATAACTTTGCAATTTCTATTACCCCTGTGGAACATTGCGTCAATGCCACTTTATGAAATATTTTACAGGATAATATTTTTGCAGCAACCTAGACACTTTTTTCCTGGATGGGTCCAATTAAGTATCCCTTCCCTACGCGTTGAAGGTTGTGATTCCGCTTAATGTCCCAAGTATGATGCTTAGCGAGGTAAGGCAGAGGGTCTTTGCCTTCATTTGGGAGTCCTGTAATTCTTGCTATTAGTTCAGTAGTAATTGGGTATGGATGATCCAGCCATAAGTATCCTCTATGAACACAGACCAGTAACTGCTTTACATACGTACTAGCCTATACACTATGGCCAAAATTAGGCATGGAAAACATGTTTGTTAGACTTGAAGTGGCTAGTCCCTCAGCCCACTTCTATGGTTTGACTATCTTGACAATAGGGTTAGCAGTCTATATTATCTCGATCCAGTCTATTATCTGCAATCCCTCTTGCTGCTGAGTGTCATAGCCCCAGAGATTCAACATAACTAACATTGGGAGGATGTCCTTCAGTAAATTTATGTCAATAAGGATCCTTGGTGCAATCAAAGTGATCACCGGTTTCGCTGGGAGATCTGCATGCACTGCACCAAGTCTTCTTGGTCTAATGTAAGCTGGAAAATTTGTGTTAGCCTATTCTCTCTGTGGATCTACCTATAGTGGTAGTTATTCATATTCATCATCAGTTCCCTGGTCAACAACAAGCATCTTTCCTTGCTCACCTAGGGTGTCTGGAACTTTACGTTTCTTTTGTCTCGGTTGTGGTCATACAGAGGACTTGCCTAGAATAATTGGTATTTCCTGGACTGGGTTCGGCACAGGACATGAACCAGGGGTTGGAATTGTTTGTGGCTTCCTTGTTCTTGCCATTGCGTCAGTCTCTGGTGACTGCTGTAGCTGCGGGCTTCTAGGTGACTATATTTCTACTTCCTCATCAATTGGGTAGCCAGAGATGACAGTGGCGTATGAAGCCTCACTCTCGCTGGGAATGTTAATTACCATGGGATTGGATGGGATGGAAAACATGTGAAAGGATGCAAGTCCACAATAGCTCGGCTCTGTTGCTCTCAGTGCATAACAAAATACTGTCTTCATGGAGAAAGGAATATTTTTGATAGCGAATAATGTCTTTCAATCATTTATTTGACAGTATTTTAAGGTCTAATCACGTTCTCAGATTTCCTTTTCCGATTCTTTCTCCATTAATTTCTATAGTTGACCTTTCGAGATGTACTTGTCAGACTAGTAATAGAAATTAGTGCTAATACGGTTGATGAGAGATAACAGTATGCCACCTTTCTCCTCATACTGGGTTGATTTAATTCCACACAAGTGACCTAGTCGTACAAATATTTTGGCATGGATCCACTGGTTAATGCTAGTCAACCTGTCATTCCTACTTTTTGCATTCTTTAGCGCCTAGTTGTCTTGCCGCTTGCACATTTTAGGTCGCCCACTTGGGTATATGTGATGATGTGACTATTGTGTAGTTTATTGCTCATGATTTCTGTTGGTTCTGTCGCAATCATGCAACAGAATGGTTTACATATTTTGGCTACTTTTGCTTTTTATGTGTTGGATTAAGGTTTTAGGCAACTGCCATTTACCGATCTCGCAACATGGGTACCATCGACTTTTCTGAAGTTGTGTCATTCCCATACCCATAGTTGGTGCAATGGTATATGGTCGTAACCACGTTTCCTTTAGGCTGTGTGGGTGTGCAAAGGCTCTATTGTCATAGTGTATGACAAGTCTTCCTTCAGTGGATGGCTTCACCTTGATATATTGACAATACTGTGTCGACAGTTGTTGTTGAGTTGGTTTAGTCTGCAATCGCAAAGGTATCTTTATCCGTGTTAACCCAAAAAATCCCCCACTCAGCTCTACATGGCCTACACCACCCAAGGACACCCATGCGTGACCCTCATTTAACCCCATCTGACCCCCACACCCTCAAGAAGTCTTAAAAATAGGAAAAAGGGCATACAAATCCCTAAAAAGAGCCTAAATAGCTCTCATAGAGGCTAAATCCTCCAAAAAGGGGCTAAAACCCCTCTACAGAGCCTAAAACGCTAAAATGAGCTAAATATTGAGTGAAAGGGGATAAAGCCCTGACCAGGGACTTAGAACCCTAAAAAAGCTATAAATAGAGGGGTGGGGGTCACTCTCAAAATATTCCTCCCTTTCCTACTATTATGTTTCCCAAGTGGATGCCTTGAGACCATTTGTCTCTCATGCCACCCACACTCCCTCTCATCCATCCTCCCATTGAACCATAGCTCTCATATTGCCAAGAGAGAGGTGCTTCTCCAAGCTAGCGCATGGTGGCCCATTTCCACCAAGAGGTATAAGCTTTGTTTATTATCATTTTTATTCTAGTTTTTTTCTAACTTAGCTTGCTTGCAGGTTTATTTTATGTTCTAACAAGTTGTATGCAGGTTTCTGGAATCTAACCTTGTGTGCAAGGTTTGCAGTTCTTTCTGTTCTATTCTCTTTACTTTAGTTCCTTTTCATTTTTCTTGCATTACCATCAAGAACCCTACCCTTCCATCCTATAGATGGAAGGTAGCCATTCCTTCCTTGTAGTAAGGGATAAATCCCTGCTACAGAACTGGCGACCATACCAGGTTGATCCCACTGGATCCCTGGGTTTATTTTTCAAAGTTTCAGTTTTTAATTCTATCTTTTGCCCTAGTTTAAATTTCTGTTAAAATCTAGTTTAGATCTATGTTTATTTGCATTTCTAGTTATTGTAGAGCCTCCTCAAGGACAATATGAGCCCATTTGGCCACAGTACAGGTTACTGTCAGCCGGATCTGGCTCAGTACGAAAAAAAAATTAGTTTCCAGAGTAGGTCGCTCTTATCGGGCCCAGAGAGGGGATTAGGTTGCTCATTCTGGCCTGACAGGTGTGACCAGGTCACCTATTTAGCCTCGAAAGGTGTGACCCCCTTCCAAAAGTCATCCCACTTCTGTCTACAAATTTTGAGCAACCCCCTCGCCTGTTTCTGGGAAAATTTAGCACCCCCCTTGCCAAATTTGACCCAAAAAGTGCTATCTGTCACTCAAAGTTTGATTTTTTAAAAGTTAAGGATTGTCAGTGCGGCTCAGCCACCTCTGTCCATCCAAACTATTTTTATTTATGTTTCTGTTCATTTCATTTATAGAATGTGTAAATCAAAGTGTAAATCAATGGTTAATGGATTAATGAATAAAGCCTGATTAAAATTTACTTAAAATCAACATCTTGCCTAGCCCTTCCTCCTCTACCCAGTCATCACCCTTCGGGGTATTCTGGGATAAGACGAAGGGTGAAGCTCATATAGTGATAGGCACTATTATTTTTTGAAGCCACTAAAAAAAGGTGACTTGGAAGGTAGAGGAGGTAGAGAAGGAGGGCTTCTCACGATGCTCAACGTCCTCCCTGTTGACCAACCTTGCATGCGAAGGGTGACCTGTGGATCTACAGATGGGCTTAGTCCCATTGTGTTGAGATCCCATCACCCTCTCCTGGTTGAAGAGAAATATAGGTGCAAGGTAGTCACTTAGTCAGGCTATCATAGTTCAGGATCACAAATGGTACATGTGTAAAATTTCTGATTACTATTTACTGCTTTCATTGACAATGTTATGAACTCTGCAGAATATTCATAAACCATTTAAGCAGCCACCAGGTATAATAGGAAAACAAAAGACATACACACCATACCATATAAATCAACCCAACTCAGTTCATGACGCTGAGCGAGCTAGTAAAATTTACAATTTACACTAAGTTAAACATCTGCAGTCTTTCAGGACATAAGTCCTTGACTACCTTAACTGTGGGAAGCACTTGGGATCAACCTAGAAACTCATTGTGTGGAGTACCACGAGAACCCCAAAGTAGTTGGCCATTGAGAGGAATTGCCAAGCGAAATGGGAAACGACCCCCACCGATTGACTAGCACTCCCGTGAGGAAAAAGCCAAGCATTGTCTTCTGGCAGTCTTGGTGGCCAAGTGACCACTTGAAGCCAATAGGAATCCATTGAAACCGAGTTCCAAAAATCATTACCACCATTTTGACATACAAATATGACATGATGGATCCCTCACGCTCTTCCTCATGCCTAAGAGGTGAACCACCACAATACGGGTCATTAAACTGACATCATCGAGACCATTCTCGACAACCTTCTACACCATCAGAAGGCCACACAACCTCTGATTCAGATTCATACTCATATCAGTCTAAACTAGATCTCCACATTGCACCATCAAGCCCCATGGTTGGTGCAAAACCAGATCCATTTTCCAACATAGTAATTACTAGTGGACCCATGTCCACACCACAAACCACCACCAACACCCCTGCAGGAGGCCCTAGCATGGTTATGCAAACCATCATAATCCAGCTACCACCACCGATATTGACCATTCAAGCTGTCCCACCTGCAACACATGGGGGCAGTATGCCTTCAACCCACACTGTCCTACTTGGGATACATGGGGGCAGCGACCCTTCCACCTACACTGCCCCTCTTGTCATACATGGGGATAGTGGCCCTTCCACCCACATTGTCCCTCCCACCACACTTGGGGGCATGTCCCATCTACAATTGTGACACAAGTACCCCCAGTTATGTAGGTGCATCATGTCCCTGCAAACCCCACCACCATGGCGGCCCCATCTCACATCAACCTTGGGTCAAACCTTCCTTTCATGGAACGTCTCAACTTGCTTGACTTGGATCAGTTAACAAATGACCCTATCTACCATCAAACTTATTAGCCTCCCATGCCAACCAAAATTCCCTCAGACATACCCAAGTTTGAAGGAAAGGCACGGGAGTGCTCCTAAAACCACATCATGACGTTTCATCTATGGTGCTCATCAAACAACATCATAGATGATTCGATCAGGATAAGACTATTCCAACACACCCTCACAGGTGCTGCAACCAAGTGGTACATTGAGCTACCACAAGCCAAGTATTCGGATTTCAACTCCCTCGCTTTCATGTTCCTACAATATTTCCAACTCCCCGTTAGATATGGCGAAGGGGTGGAGATCTTGTTATCTTGCTGCTAGAATACTGCGACCCACATAACCGACCACATCCATGAGTGGCGGTGACGCCGTAGTTTATGTAAGATCCAACTTAATTACATGATCTTCCTGGATTGGTTCCTTAAAACCTTTCTCCCACCTATAGAAAAGGACATTGCATCTAAACATCCCCAATCCGAAGAGGAGGCTATCTTGAAAGCCCAACAGTTTGATTTGATCTATGCACAGACTAGATACCTTTACACCGTCATTCCAGACAATCACCATGCAGGCACCTCCTACCGAGATGCACCTGGGGCATCCCATGCTGTAGATGGAATCATAGGTTCTATCTCTCACCAACCACATCACCGTCCGACACCACCTACAATACCACCAAAACCAGGCAACACTCCTAGTGTTGCTTACCAAAACCAAACTCCAGACTATGCAAGAATGATGTCCCAGTCCAAATCTACAGCTTCTTATGCACAACATGCGCCACCACAGCAGGCCTAGGCATTAGCTTGGCTGAAACAACAATACACAGGAAAAATTCCCACATTTGTGGCACTGGCACCTACCCAAGTCTACTATGCACCACCGGTGCAAGATGTTCAAGCCCCCGTCCTTGCTCCACCTACTCCATTGGGACAAGTGTTTGCACAACAAAACTGTCCCAACTAGACAGCCCCCAATAACCAACAAGGACAAGCTAGGAATAACCGACATACAACCAGCAGGGAGCTATCTAGGCTCCTCCCTAGTCCACATAATTCCCTTCCTCTTTCCCTCGCCTAGTGTCATGAGCAAGCCCATAATAACCACCTTAAACTTACCCAACTTTACATTGGGAATTCCAGTGTGGTATCTTGATCCACTAGATCAACCAACAATGCTCCAGGTAGTGTTAACCCCTGTGCAACCCATTGCGGTCGAGTCTCATCCTCCACCCAACCCGCAAAAACCAACCATTGCACCACCCCACCCAAAAAGGGCTAGGGGAAAGAATGCAAAATCTACTGCTGAACCTCAACAGATCCCACCTTGCCTCATCTGCAAAGAATAGGGCCATCCAACTCAAAACTACCCTGAGATTCCTATCATTCGCATGCATTTGGATGCCATGGATACAACAGAAAACCTCCTCGTGGTTGAAAATCCAAGTGGGCCAATAGTGAGAAACAAGTCATTGAGAACAAACCATGCTTGTACCCTTTGCAGATTTTATGGGCACTTTTCTCACCACTACCAAGACTTGTCAGAGTTCTGAATGGATTTAGTCGACCTTCAACAACAATCCCTTGAATATGAGATCACCCTGATCGAAGAGGTTCACCCCCCACCTCCTTCTTCAGACACCATGTCCATTTACATGATGTCCAGTTCTACCGACCCTCTTGTCTCCACCACCACCAATGGTCCATCAGACCTGCCTCTAACGTTGTTTCTGCAACCACAGCTCCATCTGCAGCCACAAACTCAGTCGCAACCTCAACCTCAGTTACCAGGGAAAAAGTGGGGTTCATTCCTGATCAACATGATCATTTTCCTTTTTTGTTTCCTTTTCCTTTTCCTACCATCTAGGATCATGGGTAAGTCTGTCTTGGCAACCCGCAATCTACATGATTTCACACTGGGAGATCCTGTGCGGTACCATGTACCACCTACCCTACCTCTAAGGCACCAATATGTGTTGACTCATTTCCATCCAATTGAGATGATGTTGCACCTACCTCCAGGTCCATCAAAGACTCCTCTTGTCTCTAGGCCTGCCCCTCTTCCTCCAATAGAGACTGGGGCCAAGGCCACAAAAACCACAACCAATACCATTTACATGATCTCTAGCACCAGTTTCCCTTCTGTCTCGTTTGTTGTGGAAGATCCACTTGATCTATCCCGACACCACTTACACGATGACGAAGATATATGTAAGAATGACTTCTATTTTACCCCATTCCCTTTAAACCATAGGGTGGAATCAGTTCTTCCCAGAAAAAACCAGATTCTGTCACTCTGCCTTGCCAAATACCTTCGTCTTGGAAAGGGGGCATACCTCCTCACTCAATCAAATGGTTGCCTCTTGAAGAAGCCATGTAACGGGCTCTACCTCAAGAGAGTCTATGCCTGATATAACCACTATGAGTCCCTTGTAGTGTAGTTTTTTCCCTTTTTGTTTTTCAACATTTTTTCACCAGAAGTCAGGGGTAGCACCATTAGCTTCTAGTTCAAAGTCACCCGGAGCTTGTTCGAGACACCTCTCACACTTCTGTGCTCAAATTTTTGTCTTGTATCTTTTATGAGAGCATCGTTTCATATTTAACAAGTAATTTTTAGGACCACTTCTCAGAAGTTACCTCGATTTATGAGCCACATCATGGTGATGCAAGTGTCTTTGGACTTGTACTTGCATCACACTTTCCTACTGCCAATCATGCAGGTTCTCGGGCCACCACCCATAAGGAACATCATTTTTATTTTAACACATAGTTGTCTACTCCGTCCACTGCACCTTATGCAGATATCCAGACCACCATCCGAAAGACAGATCATTTCCTTTGCATGCATTTGGCATATAACTGCCTCCAAACTTGCACTCACATCACATGTAGTCAAGTTCATCCACCACAATTCATACACGAATCTCTTGACATCTATCCGAGAGCCACCTCAATTTTTGTGCCTCTACCGCATTGACTCACGTGCCTCTATCACAATCTATCTCATGCATGTATTGGGATGTTTAAGAGCCACCTCCTCCATCCATACTGGGCGGATGACCTTTGGACCACTCTCCACCATCCCGACATGGGGCACTGCCTGTGCCACCGCAATCGGTTGACTATAATAGAGTTTCTTTTAATCTCTTTTCTGAATCCTAAAAGAATGAAAATATTTCCAAGTGCAACTGCTTCCTTTCTCGCTCGTTAAAGTATAGGAAAGGGCTTCTACATTGTCTCATTTATCTCCTTTTGCAGACTATGTATACCATCAAATGAAAAGGACCACCTTGGCACATTCAATCCAAGACCGTTCCCCTCTGCATACTTTTATGCTTTCTCGGGAAGAGGGGCTGAACTTTACAAAAAATCTCACCATGGGTTGTCGTTAAGCTCTTTTCCAACCTTCTCATCAAGAAAAGATTGTCGAGCAAACTTGGTTTCGTTCATGTTAGTTTTTCAACTTTTAAGCTAGCATTATGATAAGATCTTTTCACTGAGAGAATAACAAGCACAACAATCACATAAGCACATCACAAGAAACAAGAGACACAAAGATTTTAGGAGGGGAAACCATAAATGGAGAAAACCCCTCAACTTCCTCTAAGATAGTATCACCACAATATGTGATGCCAAAACAGTAAGATGACCTCCCAACACAATAGCAGCCTTCTGTCTTCTGTCAAGCCAAAGAATTTCCTTCTCCAAAAGTGCACCACACTTGAGAGAGCAAGTGATGTAATTCACAAGTGATAAATAGAGAGACTCTCACTCTCTATTTATATTCTTCTGTTGACTTGAAGTGCACTCAACCATGTAGGATTAACCTAATAATTACTACTCGAGCCTACACCTTAATTAGTGTATAATAACCCAAGTGCCCTGAAACTGTGGGGACTTACCTAATGACTTGATATGACTTGATTACATTATTAATCCTCCCGATCGGAACATCGGGGCATGACCACATGACTCAAATACATAATAGAAACATCCCGGAATGAACATCAGGTTACAATATATGAAATACATAGAAGAATACATTCTGAAGTTACATATACATCAATAGTTCATGCTCGTAAAAGTATCTGAATGACCGTCTAGTCTGTATAGGTTTAACCTTTTCTAGAATAACTGGACTACCAATGGTAAAGAAGTATCCCATCCCCTAAAAACGATGGGCGAGCTCTCCTGTGTATACTTTTATCCTTTTTCGGGCATAGGAGACTACCAATGAAAAAGAGCACCCACTGGAGTTTTCATGTTTTCAGACTCTCTAAAATTGAAAGCACCATCGAGCATTTACTTTCTCGGGCTCGCCAAAAATCCACGAGATCGTACCTCAACGGTGTCTCTAGACACCACCCCACAAAAAACAATTTGGAAGCATTCCCACTTTGGATCTCCTTTGTTCAGAGTACTCTGCAATGTGTCTTCCTTGGATCCCATCAATATCAAAAGTGTCTACCTCCCCCAAGTATTTCCCATCTGCAATGACATTCCCGGTATTATAGCTATGATCCCATTCCCATGAGTCAGTTTCATTTGCTTCATGGTCCGCAATGTCATCATACTCTGAACAAAGGAAATTTGAGTCTACTACACTCCCTCTGCCCCTGTTCAAATATTTCCCTCCCCCCCCCCATTCAGTGGGTCAGTCCTCAGATTATCTCACACCTTTCGGTTATCTCCCTCGCGCTTCTGGTGAAAGAAACATCATTGCCTTGACCAGGGGCAGGTCTCTCTCTATCGATGACAACACACATATTCTAGAGGACAGACCCAGAGGTCCCTATATCCTGGTTTCATTAACCTCATTGATGAGTTCCTTGGACCACTTGAGAGGGGTTCTTAGTGCCTCTCGGGATGGTCATTTCTCACATGCTCAACTCCAACTACATCATCGCACCGTTGAGATTCGTACAAGGTATTGGTCCATGCAGTATTTGGTTGAAGACCCCAGATGTCACCTGACTCTAGAAAATTGATGAGTCTATTTGAGGGACATAAATAGGTTTATGTAACTTATGATTTTTGGGTTGCGTTGGAGACAGTGTTTAGAAGCCCCAACAGTGCTTCTATATAGATTTATGATTGGTGCAGCATACTTGTACCACAGAGACTCTGATTCTCAATCAGTGAGTCCATATAGCTATGTACCATTCCAGATCCAGTAGGATATCAGTCATGAAGATATAGCATTCCATGAAAATGCCATCGTTCCAATGTAGCAGTTATTTAGATCAGTATTGTATTCAGCCTCTCATTGAGGCAACCACTATGTATCATCAGTTGTACATGATTGACTCTTGTATTATAGAGCATAGATAACATTATTCTTTTGACATTGTTATGAGCATGGGAATTCTCGCCTCATCCATATACATGTCACACATTATTTGTATCTTACCCATTGATGGGAACCATATTAATACAAAAACCAAAAGCCACCATGCCCTAGCCCAGGAAGCACCACCTTTCCACAAAAAATCCTATGATGTCTGTCGGCCATACGATGAGTTCCTGCCCTCACACATCAGGGGGAAATCTGTTAACCCAAAAAATCCCTCACTTAGATCCACCCAAGGACACCCATGCATGACCCTCATTTAACCCCATCTAACCCCCACATCCTCAAGAAGGCTTAAAAACAAGAAAAAGGGCTTAAAAACCCCTAAAAAGAGCCTAAATAGCTCTCATAGGGGCTAAAGCCTTCAAAAAGGGGCTAAAACCATTCAAAGGAGTCTAAAATCCTAAAAGGAGCTAAATATTAAGTGAAAGGGGCTAAAGCCCTGACTAGGGGCTTAGAACACTAAAAAAAGCTATAAATAGAGGGGTGGGGGTCACTCTCAAAACATTCCTCCCTTCCATACTATTATGCTACCTAAGTGGATGCCTTGAGACCATTTGTCTCTCAAGCAACCCACACTCCCTCTCATCCATCCTCCCATTGAGCCATAGCTCCCCAATTTCCAAGAGAGAGGTGCTTCTCCAAGCTAGGGCATGGTGGCCCATTTCCACAAAGAGGTATACGCTTTGTTTTTTGTCATTTTTATTCTAGTTTTTTCTAACTTAGTTTTCTTGCAGGTTTATTTTATGTTCTAACAAGTTGTATGTAGGTTTCTGGAGTCTAACCTTGTGTGCAGGGTTTCCAGTTCTTTCTTTTCTGTTCTCTTTACTTCAGTTCTGTTTCGTTTTTCTTGCATTTCCATCAAGAACCCTACCCTTCCGTCTATAGACGGAAGGTAGCCATTCCTTCCCTGTAGTAAGGGAGAAATCCCTGCTACAATCCTCTCTAAGTCTTCTATTACAACTAATTTTACCACACATGGTAGATCACATATTTATGGCCTTCCCTATCCCTCTGCAAACTCTTTGGACCCCATGGAAAATTTTTGTACCTTTGATGTTTCCAAGATCATCCCTAAAAACATGCATTATTTTCCATACGTAACTTTTAAACCCATTCTCATGTATATATGTGGATATGACCCTTAAACCTGCGTACATCAGGATGTGTGCAAAAGGCCAAATAGTTTTGGAGTTTTCCTTGATGTGGATCCCAGTCACTTGTCTCTTGGCTTTCCATATGCCTTGAGATCGCTCGGATTTGACCTTCCATTACCCCATTGAAGCACTATACAAGGAACCCTTTGGATAGATTGAAAGGAGAGGAATTCAAGAGCAAGAAATCTATAGTCCATTGTTGTCGTAGCTTGATTATACTCAAGTCTGCATCCCTTTGTCTCTTGGAGCACTTTGTGTTATTCCCAAGCTTTCCTTTTCTTGCATTGTTGCTATTGAGAGATGGAGGATTGAGGTGGTGGAGGACTCAGTTTCTCTGGTTCGCATACGTGCCGACAGAGGTTGTCATTCTTATAATATCTAATTTACATTAATAGAAATATATTTTTCTATCCAATGATGTGCATTTAAATGAATATTGAATCCATCGATGCCTTTAATTGCTTATACATTATTAATTATCTATGCTAGAGTAGGTCTAACACAATTATATAGCATGCTTGTCTTATTTGCTGATTGTTGAGAGAGAAAATTGATAACACAAGTGGGATTGGAAAAGCTCAACGGGGATCTACATCAACCATCCTGAATAAGGTATGTTTCAAGATCCTTTATTGTTAGATGTTTATTTCTCTTGCATATTGGGAAGGGATTGATTTCTGCGGTTACTCTATCTGTTGTGGTGCCCCAAGCCATAGGAATTTTTCTCCGTAACATAATTGGCGACCATATTAGGGACGTTCCTTGTTTTTCTTTGGGGATGGGGGCACAATGCGGTTGATATTCTTGACTTGTTCTTTGTTTCTCCCTGTTTCTATGTCACATTTTATAGTATGTTCATCCATTGACACTCCCCTTTATTGGTTTGACCCTTGGCTTGATTTTTACCATTGTCTTCTCTGTATACGCACGTTTTTGGCCAAAAGTCGCGTACATATGTAGGTTTTTGGCCAAAATTCACGTATACATGCAGTTTTTTGGCCAAAATCTGTGTATACATGCATGTTTTTGGCCAAAAGTCGCGTACATATGTAGTTGTTCTTTAAACAGTCGCTTACATCCTCCCTTTTGGTTGAGTTTGATGTTGTGGAAAGTTGCTGGGTGGGTTGTGAGTGTGGTTGGGTCTTCCTAGGTTCTTATGGTGTCTGTTGAACTTCTTTTGTGACCAGAGACCGCTTTTTCATTGATTTTTCATTGAATTAGTTTTAGTCATTTATCCTTTTGTTTTTCCATTAGTGCATTACTCTTTTTGTCTCAGTGTCTTGTTGGGCTTGTGTTTTATACTTGCTGTAGAGGCTGAGAGTTTTAGATGACTTTTATTGCATTTTCATTCTTTTATATTGAAAAACAAAAAATAGTTGCACTCTTAGTTGCATCTTAGATATGGATTTAAGGAGGTACTTGCATTGGATTGCTTGGATGAGAGTTATGTATAGGATTTCATATAGGAAGGATTACATTGGCATTCAGAAATGAATAATTTTACTTGCATCTCATGTAGTGGCATACCCTGTTTTCATTCTACACAATTGCACTTGGCATTGCTTGTTAGGTGTGCATATTTACTTCACTGTTGAGTCATAACTTCATTAGTTGCACAGCCATTTCCCTTTGAGTAATCACAGCCAATTAGAATCAACACATAATAAAATGAATTACACTCTTTTCTTTTCTAGGGTGCACCAACAAGACTAGGTTTTAGGGTGTTGGAATAGTTCATTGTGACTCAATTCTCCAAGACAACTAAACAAAACAATTAGGTGTCTGTCCAGGTGAAAGTGTGAAATTCCTTTATATAATTTGTGTTTCTCAGGATCTTCCTCTTACACAAGAGTTAAGAATGAGGTAGTGTGAGCGGTTATGATTAGGATGACCCCTGGTTGTAACTGAGTAGCACCGGAGATATTTCCAGGATTGTATTCATATCTGGAGGCTCTTTTGAGAGTTTTGGGCTTTGCTACCCTACCCATACGGTCGATCCTGCCTATGACTATCCACCTAAGCATTGGTTATATTGGGGTGACCTTAGTTGCCTTACCTAGGTATCATAGGGGGTACTTTCAAAGGTTATTCTGTAGGTGTCCTGGCTAGGTAGAGTTCAGACAACACAGTCGCTATATGAGTTGAAGCTAAGGGCTACTATAATTGGTTACGTACCTCCTCTTGTAGTGTATGGGAGTTTCGAGCCTCTCCTAGGCGAGACATACCTACTGCATTCGGGAGCTCAGGTATCCTCCCCTTGGTTTGTTTGTATTTTGGCTGTAGATTTTCTTAGGAGTGTGCTCTTTGTGCATTAATTGGCCTTTGGGATCATGGTTTCTTGAGTATATTTATGCTCTCTTGAGTTTGGGTCTTTTTATTTTCGGCATGCCTGGTATCCTATCACCCATCCTTGGTCCTAGTACGGACACTGGTGTCGGACTTGGGGGCATCATAGCCCCTTACCATTCTCATAGATTTGGGAGTGCTCACATTATGCCCTCTACTCCATTTGTGGAGGATGTTGACTCCCTTCTCTTTGTCTTTACATCAGTGGTCACCCTCATGGGGGTGGTAGTGGATGCATGAACGTTGGGTATACACCTTACTTTCCTTTTTTGTCCCATTGTTCACTGCATTGTTTCCTTTGGGTGTAGTTGTCATGATCATTCCTCCCTATATCCTATAGTTTGGATTCTTTATTGACTATTTTGGGTTGTTTTGGACTTATATGGTTGTCATGTAGGGTCCATTTTTTGTACACTCTCTCCAAGGTTTCGACCCATTCGTTCCTATCAAAGGTATTATGTCTAAACTGGCATATAGGTTAGGATTTCACATCCGCTTGCACTTATGCATTGCCTTATGACCGTTCCATCTTAACCTTAGGTACAAACCCATTCCATGGTATCACAGAACCTTCATGCTGCTGTTAGAAGTGGTACTATGTGAATGGTAGATCTTTCCTATACATGAGTGTCCTAGTTAGCTCCCTTTTGCATTTGGTACCCATGCTGTGAGTCCTCTCTTAGGTATGGGAGTCCCTTTTAGTCCTACCATGTCCTTGAGCAAGAGCTTCATACTCCTCTTGAACTTTATGCTGGCCATTTCCCTGGGACTCCCTTGTATATGTCAAGTTGTAATTGCATTATCATGAGTTTGGCCTTCCTTATTGAGCCTTATGCCGACTTCCCTGAATTTTATTACCATCCATATAGCTCGAGCTTGTCTCATGTCTAGCCAACTAGAGCCTTTTCATATATCTTTTGCAGCTTGATTCCCCATTTTTTACCAAGAGGGGACTTTCCCTCAAGTGTCATTATCCTGCACATGTTTCCTTGAATTGAGCATAGGTATGTTCCACTACTTGGAACTAGTTTGTTTTCCCTTTGACACTCATCTCCTCCTAGATTTGTAACTATAAAGCACTTTTATTCTTTTTCAAGATTTTCAAAATATCTGAAAAAGTCCAAAAAAAAATCAAAAACCCAAAAAGCCGGACAAGAAAAGATGTTATCTTTGGCAGCAGTCGAGTCATATCACCTTCGAACAGAGCACTATATATCACATCCATTGGTTGGGTTAATAGTTTGACTTTATGAGGTGTACTCATTTCTCTGAGTTTATTTCCACCGACTGGTTAAGCTTCTAGTCCCCATGGAACATCTATCGATGCCTCCTGTGTCACAGAGATGTCCTATTTTTTGTATATCGAGTATATGCTACTTACATTCAGTCACCATTTTCCTTTATGCTCTTGTTTGAAGGAAGTTGAAGCCTGAGTCAGCCATTCCTCAGTTTTCTTGACTTTGCATGTTGGCCATTCCTGGTACTGGTACTGGTTCATGCACATTATGATCAAGTCCTTTCACATTATATAGATTTGCTGAGTACCTCGTGTTGGATGATGGGGGATGCCTTAATCCCCTCCTTCCAGTGGATTTCATCCCATCGAATTCAGATCATTTATTCTAGGACAGGATTCTAGAATCATTTTGAGTTCCTTGAGACTTGTAGTCATTAGCGGCAGGTTCTCTCGCCATCGATAGTTTTGGGAATACATCAATGTCCCCTGATCGATGGATTCTTTCAAGTGTTTGACCTCAACACATTTGTCCACATTTGTTAGTTTTCACTCTAGTACCTTGATTCCCATTTTCATTATCGGTGGGTGATCTCGCGTCTGTTAATGGTATACATCAATTACCGGTAATCAGACGATGGACTACTATGTTCGACCTCGACACCTTTATTCACATAGTAGGACATGTACTCGTAGCAAATTGTGTAGAAGACTTTCCATATTGGTGGCATTCTAGATATGCTACCTCCTTGATCATGCTAGTGTTCATGAGATTTCAGCTCTCGTGACTTGATTCCAGTGTATGTCAGATATATTCAGCCATTATAGAGATCTTGATCCATTGTATATCTTCAGCTTTCATGGAGATCATGATCCTTTGTATATATTCATCATGGAGATTCTGATCTATCTATATTGTACATGGCGATGACCACACATGTCATGCCTATTCATGGCCATTGTACTCTTTTGTATCCGGGACTACTGTATGTACTTGCAGTCATATGCAGAGATATTGGTACTGTATTGTTGGATTTCTAGTTCTTCCACCTGGTTCTTCATCACTCCACTTCTGGGATGGACTTATAATGTATTTTAACCATCAGATCACCCCTCTAGCCTCACACATTAGGGGGCATCTATTACAGCTGATTTTACCACACATGGTAGATCACATATTTATGGCCTTCCCTATCCCTCTATAGACTCTGTGGACCCCATGGACCATTTTTTTACCTTTGATGTTTCCAAGATCATCCCTAAAAACATGCATTATTTTCCATACACGACTTTTAAACCCATTCTCACGTATATACGCGGATATGACCCTTAAACCCGCGTACATCGGGATGTGTGCAAAAGGCCAAATAGTTTTGGAGTTTTCCTTGATGTGGATCCGAGTCACTTGGCTCTTGGATTTCCATATTCCTTGAGATCGCTCATATTTGACCTTCCATTACCCCATTGAAGCACTATATAAGGAACCCTTTGGATACATTGAAAGGAGAGGAACTGAAGAGGAAGAAAACTATAGTCCATTGTTGTCGTAGCTTGATTATACTTGAGTCTACATCCCTTTGTCCCTTGGATCACTTTGTGTTCTTCCCAAGCTTTCCTTTGCTTGTGATATTGCTATTGAGAGATGGAGGATTGAGGTGCTGGAGGCCCAGGTGGAGGACTCTGTTTCTCTGGTTCGCAGACGTGCTGACAGAGGTTGTCATTCTTGTAATATCTGATTTATATTAATAGAAATTTCTTTTCCTATCCAGTGATGTGCATTTAAATGAATATTGAATCCATGGATGCCTTTAATTACTTATACATTCTTGATTATATATGCTAGAGTAGGTCTAACACAATTATATAGCATGCTTGTCTTGTTTGCTGATTTTTAAGAGAGAAAATTGATAACACAAGCGGGATTGGAAAAGCTCAATGGGGATCTACATCAACCATCCAGAATAAGGTATGTTTCGAGATCCTTTAGTGTTAGATGTTTATTTCTCTTGAATATTGGGAAGGGATTGATTTTTGTGGTTACTTTGTCTATTGTGGTACCCCAAGCCATAGGAAGTTTTCTCTGTAACATCTTCCACCATTATTTTTCTTCCTGTGCCATTTTGAGGGAAGAGGGTCTGATATTCCTCAGGAGATTTGCGATTTGTACAGCTGCTTCATCCTATGGGTGCTTTTGTATTACTCTACAATATTTACTTATCTCCACTATTGTTGGCTCACTGGAGTCAATCAGGCTATCTTCTGTATCCCTGGGTAGTTTGTCTTGCTAAGTAGCTGCGCTATGTTGGTGAGCATTAGCTTTGTTGATATTCTCAACTATACTCCCCTGTCTTGCTGGATTGTGCTATGAATTATAGGGTTTTTGTCATCCTTTAAAACTGTATGCGTGACCTACTGGCTTCCTTGTCACAACTGCTCAGAGTTATCGCAGGTCTTGGTCGTCATATCCAAAGCGTAGATGAAACTCTCATAGGTGGGTAATTCCCTTGACTCAGTCTCCACCCGTCGCATAGACCTTGTGACTCTTGCACACCTTCTCATGGAGACTTCATGTAACCTATTTTTCCAATTCTCTAAAGCCTCTCCCGAATAAGACGTACATGAAGTCACACACTTCTAGCTTAGGTTCCCATCTACCGTCGAACTGATATGATCTTCGTGCATAGATGTAACATTGTATATTTGATCGAGATAGTCGACCTACCCCTCATTATAAATAGGTTCAACATATATTTTCCCCTCAAATGGATCAATGGGCGATACTACTCTCATTTCCTCATCTTCAAAGGAGAGGATCCTTTTCTTGAAATTTATAATTGTTTGATTGTCTATAGCCCAATCTATCCCTAGTAGTTCAAGGTAAGGATTTGTATCATCTACAATGTTGATGAACTCAAAGTCTACATCTGTGCGCAATCCTTCAACACCGACGATGACATTTCTCAATCGTCCAATGGGTAGTACCTTTGAATGATTGGAAAGACATAGCTGGATAGGAGACCATTCTAAGTGCAGCTTACCCATGCTTTCCCAAGTTTGGCGCATTAGGATATTGACATCCGACCCTAGATATAAAATGATATAGTACATGTCATAATCACCTATATGTGCATTCATTCTCAATTTGCGATCAGTCTTACATTTTTTTCACACTTGGTTAACCTTATTCTAAATGTGTGGTACTATAGGGATCTCATATATTATTGCTTGTAACTCTCAAATAGCATCTTTATCTTGGATTAGCATCAAACAACTTCATAGAAGAGGCCTCATCTTACTAACCTCAGTTGAAGCTTTCTTCTGTAATAGGTGTTGGAATCGTTCTGGCATGTTCTTGAATTCTGTTGAAGTTGATGGTACATCAGGGCTTATGAAGTTTGATAGCACATCCTAGAATACTTCTTTCTGCTTTGGGCCGATCAGTGATTCATTTTTCTGTGCTGCCAGCCTCACTTGCGGCTACGTTTATTCTTGTGGGTTCTCTTTCTCTACTCCAATCATCGCACCTCCTCTTATTATGGAAGCAATGTTTAGGTCTCATGGTTCATCCATGATCATCTAAACATTCGCATTTGCATTTGGGTTTGGGTTTGGTGGGGGGTTGGGTGTGGAAACAGTTCTCGCTTGCCACTTTGTGATCAACTGAGGATATTGTTCAACATTATGGTCCTACCCTTTACAATAGGAGCATGTCCTTGTAGGCTCCAAACAATCTCTGGAAAAGTGACCTACTTGTCCACAGTTATAACATGGAACTAGACCTCTGGCCCTACCAAATCCTCCTTTGCCACCTCATCCTCTAAATTTTCTGCCACTGCTTCCCTAAGGGTGTAATTGCTGTTGTGGGTACTGGATGGTTCTGTTGGTAGTTTTGATGATAGGGGTTTTGTTGCACATATGGCTGTTGAAGCACATACGACTGTTGGTAGTGATTATTTAGGAACTGTGCAGGTTGGTGTGAGTCTTGCACCTGTTCAACTTGAGGGAACGCCTCATTTTTCATTAAGTATGTATCAATTGTTTTCTCTTTCAAGAGCTGGTATGCTCTACAGTATTTTTCATCATGTCCTACCAATCTACAAAATTTAAAAAATAAGTTTGCAGGGGTACTTACAACCTTCTAAAAAAACACACATTCCTCATCATGGTGACCTCTTTACTGGCATATACGGCACCAGGCTAGACCTTTCCCATTTAATGGGTTAGGTGCACCAGATGCAACATAATTCATGAAGGTCGGATAGTTATCCTTGGTGTGTTCGTCCGTTCTACATTTTGTGTACCATAAGTCCTCTTGTCATTCTTTGCCCTTCTTGATATCCTAAAGTTGTAGTGTGAGGTTGGATAGCTGTGACTGAATCTGGACCATGCCACGGCACCGTCAGTAATAGGCGAGGCCTCTAGTTTCATCGCCAGCTCCAATGCTTCCGTCTGTAACTCAATATTCTACTGCATCAACAGCCCTTGGATATGTGGTAGTAGAGTGGCAATAAACCACTCCCTATGCTGTACATCAGACATTTGGAAGCTTACCTTATCCATCAGCATATTGAATCTTTGGTCAAAATCCCACACAGTTTTTGCTAGATCTTGTCTAATCTCTTTAATCTCAGTAAAACATTGTGATTCTGATTTGGGTGTTCTAAACTCTGAGATCATTGCAGCTTGGATTTCCTCGAAGGTATTTTGTGGTGTTCCAGCTGGGATGGTATAAAATTTCATGAACCAATCCAGGGCACAACCCCTTAAGGTCTTAATCATCTGCGCTTTCTTGACATCAGCACCATGGATCAAACGTACCATCCACACAGCTTCACATAGGAACCAATGTTGTTCAGGGTCTTCCATTCCATTTCAATTAAATGTAAGTAACCATACATCTGTCGCAGCCATTGAGTTGGAATTTAGGTTCTCTGGAGCAGAGTTCAACTGAGTTGCACCTTCTGGCGCACTAGTTTCAAGACTAGTGTTATCCGAGTTAGAGGTCCTTTCAGGGGATGAGACTCTAGATCTCATCTCAGGTGATATAGCTAGTGTTATATAATTGTGCTCTGACCCTAAGGTCTCGTCAGATCTATCTGGATATTTAGGTCCTTCCAAGATCGGGCTATAGTACTCCTTTTCATCGCAAGACCCTTCATCTTTGCACGACCAAAGTTCATGTTCGATTCCTTCGAACAAACTAAGATTCCATTGGCCCCTTTCAATTTTCCTTCTCTTTCCTGATCTGAATCTTATCCCACTCCTTAGGGCTCCAACCTTGAGTTCAGGTTCTATTCTTCCGGGAACATATCCACATACTCCTCCCCATGTTCTTACATGCTTGTTAGCGACATAGCCCCTTCCTAGACACACGTCTCAATTATCCAGGTGAAAAATACCCTTCTCATAAGCAAGTAGTTATATCCATGTACTTATGCTCAATAAGTATCTCCTTCATGGTCCTTGGAAGAAATATTGTTTAGCTTCACTATATGAAGTTATGGTGTCTATTTCAAACTCACTAATATACCCTTGCAATATACTATCAACCCAAAAATAAACAGCTCTTGAGACAACTTTACTTACACTGGTTACCTCCTGAACTAATTGGTCGCTCCACTTTGTAATCTCCCTTATCTCGTAGTTGGTCCGTCTAGATGCCAATCCTACCAACCATTCATGCAGTAGAACAGGGAACTTAGGAAAGAAGATCTCGTGAATATCAGAGTATATATAATCATCTAACCATCTTTCTATGCTAAACCGTGTTCCTGCACTTTCTTCATGCACAAACGCTAGTGTTTTAGAATCCAGCCAGTATTCTATCTCCTCCTTCATTGGGTTTGCCACACCATCTCCCCGATCTAATCAATAGGTCCCAAAAATGGAACCATTTGTTGGCCACTTTTCTCCACTTACGCGAACTAGGTTCTGCACATCTCGCCAATCCAACAACTACCCGAGATACCAGCCCGATAGAGCAAGCCCCATCGGCAACACCTGTGAAGCACGTCCAGTCTGACCTGAGATATCTCATAGATGGGTAACCGATGGAACCATGTTTCTGTGATTGTTGGGGAAGTATAGTCACTTGGTTTGCAACCAAGGAGCTCAATGAAGGCAGCAGGATGACTGGATGGAGGATTCGATTCTGTGTGAATGAGCACAACTGTATATCATCACACGTGACCTAACTTCCCTTTATCATTCGTAGCTGTGCAACTTGTGCTGAGAAGCTAACTCGTGTCAATCAGCTCTATGACTTAGGTTGGGATTCATAACAGGAATTATACAGAATGATATATATTTATATAGCATCAATTCAACAAGATATTTTGTTCATCCATCTACCAATTGCAAGAAACCAATAGAAGTTGAACCATATTTAACATTACACTAAAAGCCACTATTAATCAATCACATAAGCATTCACCACATCAATCATTCATTTGGACACAAGAAATAACATGGAAACCCATCTGGGAAAAACCACCAAGGTCCTCTTCATCTGGCATGAGAAAGGATATAGCACCTTGCAGTCTACGGGATACATACTGATCTTGAGATATGTCTTTAAGTTCAGACTCATAGTTTTCATGCTCTCTGTTTTTCTCTTCTACTCTACTCCTACTCCTAGTGTTATGCTCCCACTACATCCAGATACATGGCTCAACAACCCTTCTAATGCTACCATACTCTTCCTGAGTCTACTCCTCTTCTGATCGCTATGGCATTACAACGTGACTGGCATCCCCTTCCATGGATTACCGCTAGATAATAATCTACTGGAAATAGAACAAATATTAATGAAAACCTTACAAACTAACTGACCAACCTTTCTCTGCAACATCAATAAACTAAACTCAAAACAGAAAATAAGACTAACCAACCCTCTAACCATTGTATCCTTTCCATTTATACTAATTTACATGGCCATGCAGGGCCAATTGCATCCCAACAGTCTGTTAGCTGTCACCATCAGTTGCCCCTCTAGTTACAGCTGTGGTGATCATGACTTGACACGAGGCATTATCGGCCTGACTTACAGATATCTTCTCATACGTACGTAGCTGCAAAATTACGTCATCTTCTACGACCATGATTTGGATCTCGTATCTGTCGCTTTCTAGTTGTTTTCCCCTTGTACGCATCCACGATTGCCTTTCCTTTGTCACACATTTCTCTATTCTACCTTCGTGGGCCCTTTCCATCCTTTGCACTCTTCCTTTTCTTCTATCGCGCGCGTGGCGCATCTTTCTTAGCTGCACACGCAAAGTTCCTTCTTATGCTCCTTTCCCGGGCCAACAACTTAGTAGGATGGACCATAGTGTAGGATGCTTGCATCAAACAGTTCTTGGGAATATTTATTTGCATTGTTGATGTAGCAATTCATCAAGCTTTGATTAATTTGGGACTGAAAGAAGTCAATTCCCTTTCCTGTGATACACTACTTTATGGTTTCTTTATAGGTTTCCATGGCCATAGTGGTTTCATATTCTTATATGATCAGGAATGGTATCTGATTATGCTTGACCTCAAAGAATATTTAATATGAGCTAAGCATTATATAAAAAAATAGAGGATTTAACCTTCACTTCATTAAAACATCCTTCTTGAATTATATCTTCCTTTTTGGAAAGGAAGGTTTAGAATTTGAGATATCATACTCCATATCTTGGCTGCAGATCTAGGGAATGCTTGCTTAGTGGGCTTCTTTTGTTTGTATGCTGGTTTTTTTTGTTGTGTCTATAATGAAGCTTCTTATTACCAAATTTCATGTAAATAGTGAAAAGGATCTATGATGTTATCAGTGTTACACTTTCCTTCGGAAGGAAAGGACCATAGAGAGAACTACCCAGTACTGATCAGTTCTCATGGATACCAGGTTGATTGATCAAATCAATCAAAGTAGGTTTACAAAAGTAGATCTAGTGATATTTTGGTGGATATAAATTGATTATTCTTGTTATGTTGAGTCATTTTCCAAGGGAAGTAAAAAAATGACATTTTCACTAGCTCTGTTAATACATTGGAGTACATGAAATGAAGGACACATGATTTTCCTTTTTAGATGGTTGTGAAAATAAGCATGGCTAATGCCCTTGGTGTAGAGAATTTATTTGGATGTGACCATTTTGTACTTGTATAATGTTTTGATCAATGGATATTATGAGAATATTTTCTTGGGAATCTTTGGATTTTATTCTTGGAGTGCATGAAATGAAGGACACATACTTTCCCTTTTTGGATTGTTTTGAAAATAAGCATGGCTATTGCTCCTGGTATAGAGCATTCATTTGGATGTGACCAGTTTGTACTTGTGTAATTTTGTGAACAATGGATATTTATGAGGATATTTTCTTGGTAAGCTTTGGATTTTCTTAGTTCTATCCTATTGTTTGCATTTATTTCATTGGGCGGTGTTATCTTCGGGTGAATTCAATTTTGGATGAAAGATGTAATATTCTCCTTTGGGATATATCAAGGGTTAAATTTGTTATTAATCCCGTTGACAATTCACCACATCATTGTCTATTTCAATCAATATTGGATAGAATGCTTCTGCCATTTCATATGCACAATGGTTGCAATCTCAATCTTTATACTAAATGTAACCAGGGAGACAAGGTATCTCTTGCCAATAAACAAGGTCAAATAGATACTAGCAGGTATTCCCAAATTGCCACTCCCAATAGAAATGCAAGTTCTCATCAAGGTTCTGCAATGATGAGTTCTCAGAGAAATGTGCATGGAAAGAGAATTTCAACATATATGGAGGTTGAATATGCGAAAGCAATATTAAATAACCATTCTGCTAAGAGACCTATTGTGAGTTGTTTTGTTGGCACTCCTTCTATCAAGGACTTCACGTTGAGGAATGGATATCAAGGTGGAGTGATGGGATTCCCATCAAATTCTGAAACTCTTCAAAAGTCACCAACACCATATTCTATAACACCTCAAGTTTCAACAACAAGAAGTGGAAAAAATAAAACACCCAGCCCTTGCGTGAAAGGTGGCAAAACCACATCCAAGCTAGAGGATGAAGGATAAGAACCAACCATCAGCAACTAGATCATGCCAAATGGAAGGAAACTTCAAAGAGAATGAATGCTATAACTACAGAGAGGAGCTAAATACATGTCAGAGTTATATAAGTATATCTTTTTAACAAACAGAAGCAAATACTGATAATGTATGAAGAAAGAGTTTGACAAGTTAATGACATTCTGAAGCAGAATTTACATCTTAGAAGATTAAGGACAAGCTCAAGAGAAGCAGATAGAATGATAGATGAAGATAAACAACAACATCAAGGGGAGTAGAACAATTGAATAATGAACCAACAAAGATGGTGAATTGAAGAATTATATGTGCAAATTCCATCTCATGTTTCTTCATTGAATGTTTGGAATCCCTAATTCAGGGGGAGCTAAACCATTGATAGAGTAAGTAAAAAAAATTAAGTAGACATTATGAACTTATTTGCTAGGTTTTCTAGCATGATTTGGAATTGTTTTGATTGTTGGTAGCAGATTGAAGGACTCTTTGAAGACTTCCTTTATTAGTGAAACAACATTCTTGAGGATAACCTATGTGATAATTAAGGGTATTTGTTAGTTCTTCTAAAAAACAGGCAGAGTTGAAGAATTTTTTTTGTTGCACCTTTTAAAGTCAAATAAGTCAGAAACTTAAAAATGTGAATAAACGATAGTACTGTGGAATGTCTTAGTTTATTGAACAACAATACAACAATAGATGGAAGATCTGATGCATTAATTGTAGTGAAGATATCATTTTGGACAGGCTGAAGACAGAATTGAAGGTCTTTGTTTTCGACTTTGGATTTACATGAGAAATATGACAAGGTGATCCTTAGGGGGAGAGTCATTTACAATAGGATCTACATAAAAGTTATGAATTGAAATTTTAACAAAAGAAGGTCAATGGCAGGCTTGAGTATTACTTAAATACTACTCAAGGACATACTTGAATGACTAAATTTTACTTGCAAGAGAACCATGTTCTAAAGTTGAATACTATTAAACTTCTTGAGTCTTATTTTTGTCTAGTTGTTCCACGTACCCTTGCTGGTTAGTGGTGATCACTGTATATGAATTTGAGGTTGTGTTTTAGGTAAAAATAGATTCTACATTGTACTTTTTTGTTGTAATATTGATGATTTGAGCTACATTACCTTCATGCAACTTATTTTAATATTGTTGGTTTGATATTTATCTATTACATTGTCTGTTTCTTGTATATGATAGGAAATGATGCCGGAATTTGAGAAAGCTAAGCCTAGGAGCTATCTCTTCACATAGATGGTGTCCTAACATTAAAGGATAAATAACTAATTTGACAACACTTTCGCTAAGCAATAATGGGATCATTCAAGTACATGAAACCATGTTGGTGTTTAGCATGAATATCTTGACATTTTTTTTATTGTTTGTTTATTGCTTCTGTTTGAAGCATTTTGTCAATTTTTGAAGTTTGTGTGTATTTTGGTTAAATATTGTGTTAGTCCATTGAATACTTCTAGTTCTCATTTGATGCTTGATTTAACCCTTTGTTGTAGCTTGAATCAATATTGGCTTTAGTCGATTTCCATTGATTCATGGTTTGAGAAAAGATGTTTTTATTACCTTTTAGTTGCATCAATTAATTGTCTTCACTTTTCCAATTCTTTTATGTTGATTGTATATTTTCTTTGTAAATACTTATTGTTATTCAAAAAAAAAATGAGCTCTACATAGCTAAGCAAAGAGAAAAATGGTCTATACACTAGGTTCCTATGCATTGATTATAGAATACCTATTGGCACAATACCAAGATTCATCTAATGCAATAATCAATTGGCATAATTACAATGCATAATTGTATTAGCCTCCACGACCACAATTGGCTAGTGGAGACCAAGATTGAGCATAATGTCTGATTCTATTAGTTTATTGGTTTGTCAAGATTCAGGTCCCCACATGTCCGCTGGACCATTAAGGGATGAGATAGAGAGTGGGGTCCCCACTTGCCCTGAATATAGTCAGTGTAGTTGTGTTTCACTAAGACCTTCTAGTTGTGACTCGTTGTTAGCTGGGATATTTCACCTCCTACGGACAACAAGGTGTTCCACTGGTATGAATGGTTTAGATCCGGAAAAAATAGAGGACAGAGGTTGAAGAATCTCCCTAGACACTATAGATATCTGGAATACAAGGCTTTTATAGTTCACCTGTGTACCTGCAAAAAATCTCAACATAAAACGAATCAAAGAAACCAGAATATGATCTACTAATCTATGCTAGCGACTAAGGAATCTAGCAACATATATATGTGAAATCACAACAACAACATCATATGTGGGATAGAAATCAATTTGCATTAGAAATATGAAGAAGTTTACAACCAAGCCTTAGTGTTGACATGCATCTCCATGAAACCAGCTCTTCATCCCCAAAAGCTCTGACCCTAGCTCTCTATGCTCTCTCCAAATGATCTTGGGCCAAAAATAAATCCAACAACATAACAATACCTTCAATGTTCTCTCTCAACCATGTCTATGAGATCATATTTATGGGGCTTTAATGGATAGAGATGGTTGAGAAATTAGTGGGTGAGGTGGCCTCTAAGATCCTAGGATGAGGGATCTTGAGCTCAACCAACCCACAACAATAGGGATAAGGCAGTACACAAGGCTTATCATATAGAAGCCTTGAGAAACTTCTCTTTTTCCATTTTTACCTAGGGTATCGTGCTTCTCCTTCTATGACAGAGCGGTTCCGGTAATAACCGCCTATGGACCAAGGTCAATGGGCAGTGGCACCGCTTGTGGACAACCGATGAAAGGCGATGCAAGCAGGGGTACCACTCCTGGATAAAGGGGCATGCGAGATGCTGGGAATTTGTATGATAGATTGATGAAAAACCATTTAGTTTCCACTCCATAATCTGGGATTCAGGGCAAGTAGGTATGTCAAATGTCTTATCACATGATGGTGACAGGATTTTGGTATAACAGGATGCCCCCCAAAGCACGAGTCTTAGAGTGATACAATAAACAAGAGCTTTGAGAACAAGTCATCGCTAGGAGATGAAAATGTCAGCTTGATCGGAGTATGCAGTCAAGTAGGCATATGTAGTACATCAGTATGTTTACTCATAGACACAAGTAACCAAACTCATAGCTGCAGACCAATACAAGGCAGATCCATGAGTGGAATAAACAAGCATGGCTAGTAGAATACAACGTAGATCCATGTGATAGAGGACTCAAACTTGGACATAGTTACCAGACATACAACGTAGATCTATGTCATATAGACACAAATTTGAGCATAGCCATGACCATACAAATGTGGATCCATGCTAGATATACAAAACTCCATCGCAACCTGGGGAAAAACCAATGAGCGCTTTTAAACAAATGCCCAGGGTCTTCGTCTCGTCTTCCACAAAGTACGATTCTACCCATGTGATTACAATGATCTGAAGTCAAACATGGTAGAAACCACTTGATTACCGGCCAATGATGTGAACCATTAACAAGTGTGAGGGAGATCACTATTTATGTCAATGATTCCCAAGGTACCCTAGTACAATCTACTGAGTGCGAATAGATGTCCTGATGTTGAACACCTGGTTGATTCTATTAATCAAAGGTCAATGATGTGAACATATGTTGAGAGCAAGAGAAACTGCCATTAAGGCATACAGATCTCAAGGTACTAAATATTGTTTCTAAGACTATTTCCCAGATGGTGAGCTAATGTCGATGGGGATCGTCTCATCGAAGGAGGGCCATGATGAGTCCCAGATCGATGACATGAAACTCAAAACATAGTTCTGGAACGATGCAAATGTAGTAACCATATGACTGACTCAAAGATACTAACACAAAGACTGTGTAGATTGCAGAGGTAAAACTTCTTTAGATCCCCTTTGAACATCGGGCGACCCAACAAAATGACTTGGCAGCATGACTAGACAGGACAGATACACAATGCGACAGTGGATAATGCATTCTTTTGAAAGACTCAAAGGATTGACATGACTCATGAAAGTGGATCGTCATGGAGATCAACTGAATACCCAATTGACTGACATGATTTTACAGACAAGTGCCATGTTCAAAGGTAATGACAAACAACTGCCATTATTTAGACGAGACTCAGTTAGGTTACTCTAGTCAAAGGAAATAACCTCACTACTTGGAGAGGGTTCTGTCGAAACAGACAAAATTTCCTCTTGTCGAGAACAATCAGAATGAAGCATAAAAACTTCGACAGGTTTGGGTTCATTCTCTACTGGAAGAGAAGAACAAGACGAAGATTTGGTCAAAGAGACTACTTCAATCTTAACACTCTTTGATGAAAGAGCGGGATTGGATGGAAATGACACCGACTCAACCACTTTAACTTCACTCTCCAAAGGAAGAGTGGGATCAACCACAGATAAATTCGAATCGATCACTTGGTCAACCAGTGGGTGATCGAGGGATAACTTACTATCACTTGTTGGAATCACCTGTTGGTGACCAGTAATATTTTCCAACCAACACGAAGCTTCATCCATGCTTGGAAAAATAAAAGTATGATGCATAGCCTTGCATATCAAACAAGGATACAAGACTTTACCCTTATGACCTTTTACCAATGGGTTACTGGTTGAAGGAGTATCATCAACATGATGATCAGAGGTTGATGACACAAATGGTTTGAACCTTTTAGACCACTCTTCTTGTACATGGGAGAGGCCGAGACACTCCTTAAGAAGGTGGTCCCCCTTATAAAGCTTACAAGGGAACTTCAGTTTTTCGAGTGTTCTCTTAGAACAAGCACCATCAAGAGCAGATGGTTGCTACTTTTTCTCTTTTTTATCCTTCTTCTTTTTACTCTTCCCTTTCTTGTTCTTCTTACCCACATGACTACTAACCATAGAGATTTGGTCAAGTGAAGAAGAAGAAAGAGATGAAGCCACAACCGGCAAAGAAGGATCAGGATCAGGTTGAGGTCAATCCTCTCCTGGAGGAGAGGTGACATTTGAGACATTAGGTGTAACAGGAATTACCGGATTAAAAATCCAGATCGGTAATCCTATAGTTAATCCAGGAAGATTTAGAGTGGCAATAAAGGGAGGACCAATACCTTCACTTGGAGGGAATACAAAAGGTACACCTTGGAAAGGGACCTCTTGAGTGGTAGTCCCAGATGAGGATGCCATCTCTAAACTCTCTAATTACTCCCTAACTACCACACACAAGCAAGTACTACTCAAACTAAAAGCAACAAGCAAACATGTGAAAGGAGTGGATAAGAGTTAGGAACCTCACAAGACAGGACAAAAGGATAACTCATATGGTTTGAGGATTCCTATAAGGGTCTCCTGATATACTCAAGGTATGAGGGAGCTCAAATCAGTAGTAGTGCTGTCTAATGCATAACCGTACACAAGGGACCTTCCAATATACAATTGAGTACATGAAATACCTTTCTATATATCTCAAGGGTATGTGAAAGGTTGTTCGATATACCGATGGTACGTGGAAGAACCACGTGAGTCCCAGGATGTAATGCTGACAAATAACGCCATATCCTACGTTTAGTGATGCCCGAACATGTCTCTAACTTATCACTCAAATTGCTAAAACTTTTAACCTATTACTACCGTTAATTTTATCTTGTGCGTTTAGGTGGAACCATGGAGTGAAAACTTGAAATTAAAGAAGATGCACACTGATCTATATGACAATGCAAGTTTGCCTCTTCAATGAAATCTACCTAAGAGAGGGAGAGAGATTTACTTTTCTTCCAAAAAATGCACACCCAAATGCAAATGCAATTCTACCTTTTCAAACGAAAAGTGAAATATCAATGCACCCCAAACAATCTTCAAATCAAATAAAAGAGAGATCTAGATAATATTTAACATAAATCAAAATTTTTCCTATCTTTTCATGCTTGAAAAAGATGCATAAAAACTCAATGGAAAGATGATTTCACTAACGTTTCCAAAGAAATATAACACTAATGTACGCAAAGTTGAAAATAGATATTTCTTCTCAATGAAAGTAAGATCTAGAATTTCAAACAATCATGCACAAAACAAGAACAAAATCGTCCAAGGAGCTTGCGAACAAAGAAAAGGAGAGAGAAAACTAAAACATCGCTTTGAAATAGACAAGGAAACAAAGAACCAATCTTTCCTACCAAGCACTGAAAAAATCAGCATGCAAAAGGAAACAAGAATTACTCCAAGCAAAGAAAGACTCAAAACAACATGGATCACTCTTGCATTCCAAGTCCAAAACAAACCGAAACCTACTCACGAAAATGAAATGTATATTTCCAATTCCAATGAATAATATCTACAGAAAAGAGCAAGAGGTTTCAAGAAAAGAAAATAATGTAAAATCTAATGCAAGAAACACAAACTCTCTTTGAATCAAAATTCAAAGTCTGGGACAGGGCCTACTTGGCACAGCACAGATGAAGCTGCTGACAGGCAGTTTTGAGGTAGAACCGCTCCTTGCTCACTAGATTTAGGTGGTGGCACCGCATATTGCTAACTAGACTTAGGCGGTGGCACCACTCCTTGCCAACAGAACATGTGTGGTTCCCTATGTAAATTCAAAACACAAGGAGAATGAAAGATCAAGTCAGAAAAAGACTAGATCAAGGAAAATACTGTTGAATTGAATGTGGTAACAGAGCATAAAAGACCAAAATGACTCAGATCTGAACAGATCTGGAAATTTCAAACCCAATAATACAAATCAGAAAGTAGATCTGACTGAAAAGAGTTGAATAAAATGGAGCCTGGATTCGGACAAGAGTTGTAGACTGAGGAATATTAGAAGTGAGTGAATACTTTATTCCCCAGCGAAGTCGCCAGATTTGTCAGCTAGAATATTTCACCTCCTGCGGACACCAAGGTGTTCCACTGGTTTGAATGGTTTAGATCCAAAACAAATAGAGGACAGAGGTTGAAGACTCTCCCTAGACACTGTAGATATCTGGAATACAAGGCTTTGACAGTTCACGTGTGTACCTGCAAAAACTCTCAACACGAAACGAATGAAAGCAACTAGAATTTGATCTACTAATCTATGCTAGTGACTAAGGAATCTAGCAACATATATATGCGAAATCACAACAACAACATCATATGTGGGACAGAAATCAACTTGCATTAGAAATATGAAGAAGTTTACAACCAAGCCTTAGTGTTGACATGCATCTCTATGAAACCAGCTCTTCATCCCCAAAATCTCCGACCCTAGCTCTCTATGCGCTCTCCAAATGATCTTGGGCCAAGAATCAATCCAACAGCATAACAATACCTTCAATGTTCTCTCTCAACCATGGCTATGAGCTCATATTTATAGGTCTTTAATGGATAGAGATGGTTGAGAAATTATTGGGTGATGTGGCCTCTAAGATCCTAGGATGAGGGATCTCGAGCTCAACTAACCCACAACAGTAGGGATAAGTCAGTACACAAGGCTTATCATCTAGAAGCCTCAAGAAACTTCTCTTTTTCCCTTTTTACCCAGGGTACCATGCTTCTCCTTCTATGACAGAGCAATTTCGGTAATAACCGCATATGGACCAAGGTCAATGGGCGGTGGCATCGCTTGTGGACAACCAATGAAAGGCGGTGCAAGCAGGGGTACCACTGCTAGATAAACGGGCATGCGCGGTGCTGGGAATTTGTATGATAGATTGATGAAAAACCATTTAGTTTGCACACCAAAAGCTGGGATTCAGGGAAAGTAGGTATGTCAAATGTCTTATCACATGATGGTGACAGGATTTTGGTATAACAGGATGCCCCCCAAAGCATGAGTCTTAGAGTGATATGATAAACGAGAGATTTGAGAACAAGTCGTTGCTAGGAGATGAAAATGTCAGCTCGATCGGAGTATGCAATCAAGTAGGCATCTATAGTACATCAGCATGTTCACTCATAGACATAAGTAACCAAACTCATAGCTGCAGACCAATACAAGGCAGATCCATGGGTGGAATAAACAAGCATGGCTAGTAGAATACAACGTAGATCCATGTGATAGAGGACTCAAACTTGGACATAGCTACCAGACATACAATGTAGATCTATGTCATATAGACGCAAATTTGAGCATGGCCACAACCATACAAATGTGGGTCCATGCTAGATATACAAAACTCCATAAAATTGATCAAATTTCCTTCAAAATTTCCTATATATCGGAGAGATTTGCCCATTTTTTATACATATAAAAAATGGGGGTTTCTTAAAATCATACCTGCTTCTTTGAAGAAGACTTTCTTTTGTCTTCTGGCTGCAATTCTGTCTCAAACTCATTCCAAAATAGGAATTAGGTCCAGGTTGTGTTCCTTCTATGCCAATTAATGCCTTTGAGCCATCAAATGTGAGGGAAAATGCTTCTGCCACTTGTTGATAAGATCCCTTAACCTTTTCACAAAATCTGTAGGAGCCTCCATCTTTGAATAGTTGACATACCTCTGGATGTACTTCTAGGTAACCAATGTCACCCAGCTCTTGTCTTAGGGCAGGTCCTCCTCCTCTCTTCATCGTCTTGAATGTTCATATGTACTTGCAAAATTGAAATTCAAACCCTAGGGAAGGATATTAAAATGTTGGATATAGGGAGGGCTTGGATCAGTGAGGATGCATGCAGGAAATGTGGAACGAATTGAGGAGAGGGTGCTGATTTTGAGGGGACTGGTTGTTCAATTGGGATTTAAGCAAACTGGTAGTAAATTTTGATGAGACCCATGAGCTCACGAGTGTTGTAATCATTCTAACTGGATTTTAATGCTTTGTGGTGGTTCGATTACAGTCATGGGACAGGTGTAGGGATGAGAGGGTTAGGGTTCAGATATGCCACATTTCTTTCAAAATGATGCCTCCTACCAACTCATGATTGACTACAGATCTAGTCTTTTTGGCGGTTAAGTGCTTGATAGTGGTGCTCTTCATGTTGATGATGTCTAATTATGACAGATGCGCTAACCATTTTCCCATTTTGGAGCTTTCAGTGGTTAAGGTATTCTTGGATCCAATTTTTAAGCTGCTGAAAGCTAGGATTTTTGGTGGCCAATGAACATTGAGATGTTTGCCTAAGCCACTGAAAGCTGATCTTCAAAAAGTTTATTAGAAAACAGAGTTAATGAGCTTTCGATGGTTAAGGTAGTCCTAAATCCAATTTTTAAGCTACTGAAAGCTGGGATTTTCGGTGGCTAATGAACAGTTGAGATGTTTTCCCAAGCCACCGAAAGCTAAACTTTGGTTTTTCTAAAAGAACAGAGTACAAGGCGTTCCAACTTTATTAAACACACAAAAATATTTCATGATGTGCCCTGAAATCTTCATCACTATGCAAAAATAAATTTTATGAGTCTGACCTATTGAAGACTAATTTATTTAGGAGATAACATCTGGCTCCTACTCGGGGATGGGAACCTTCCTGTGAGGTCCCAAGAACCCCAGACCAAATTCCTTTCCTGAAAAAAATAAGAATTAAACCTATATTCTACTGTTCCATTGGGAATGGAGTTATTTTGCAAAAACAAAAAACAAAAAATAATATTTTACAATAATAAGGCTTTAAATCCTTAGATGAAATAGTTTTTTAGAAATCGCCCATTGACTAGGCCATCAAAATCCTCCTCGCCTTCCAGATTTTGCAGTTTGAAAGTGTTGTTGTTTTGCACCTGAGCTATAAAAAAAGGGCCTATCCATAGAGAATCAAATTTACCATGCTTTCCCTTGTCCTACCTAACAACATCGAATTTCAAAACCTATACTCCAACCTAAAAATTGTCCACCTTTTCCTTCTTGTCAAAAATAATTTTAATATTCTTTTGGTGAGCTTCTGACTTCTCCACCAACTGTTCCCTGACTTGCTGCATCTCAACCAAATAGAGCATCCTCCTTACCATGTCATTCGGTTCATCCTGCTCCTCTTGAAAGAACTTGGCTACTGGTAGAATCAACTGAATGGGAAAAATGGCCTCAGTACCATAAACCAACTTAAAAGGGGAAGTTCTTATGGATTTTTTATTGGTCACCCTGTCAGCCCATAGAGCAAACTTTAGCTTAGAATCCCAGCTCTTTTGATTATTCTCCAATAGTTTTCTGATGATTCTAACTAGGATATTATAATTGGATGACTCAGTAAGGCCATTTCCTTGAGGGTAATAGGAAGTGGAATGCACCAATTAAATGCCCATTAACTCACACATGTTAACCAATGCCATGTATTTAAAATCTGGTGCATTATTAGTCACTAGCCTTACTGGGAAGCGAAATTTGATAAATATGTTTTCATATAAAAAATTCATGATGACTTGGTGAGTGGAATTCCTTCCGAGGACTGCCTCTATCCACTTGGTGAAATAATCTATGGCTACTAGGATCCACTTGTGCTGACCAGTTGATGAAGGATTAATATCACCTATGAAATAAAGACCCCACTATTGGAAACGACCACTCACTACAATAGGTCTAAGGGGCAAAGATCTGAGTTGTTGCTTTCCTATGAATCTTTGGCATTTGTCACAGGATTTTACAAAGGTACACACATCAGAGAAAAGAACAGGCCAATAGTACCCAGCCCTCAAAATCTTGTGGGTTGTAGTCTTCTAGTAATGATGCCCCCCACCCGTGCTTGAATGAAACTAATGTATGACCTGAACTGACTCTTGTTTATCTAAGCATCTCTGCAAAACACTAGAAGGATCTTTCCAATACAAAAGCTTATTAATTATACAAAATTTAGCAGAATTAAGCTTAAGAGCCCATGCTTGATTCAGGCTCAGCTCAGGGGGAACTTCTAAAATTTGCAAGAAATGAATAATACTTGAGTACCACTCACATGAAGATAAGTTCTCAGCCACCTGCTGGACGTCATGCTGCTCTTGAACTACCTCTGTTGCTGCCTCTGCTACTACCTTTGTCTGCAGGTTTGCTGAAAATTCTACCCATGAAATGAATTCTCAATAGATCACAATTTTCTTCAGCCATGAGCTTAGTTAGGCCTTGTCCTTTCACTAGCTTGGTGGGATTTACATCCATGTCAAAATCAATAAGCTTGGAAATCCATTTAGTTCTCTTTCCATCAATATCAGGCTGGGTCAAAACATCCTTCACAACAGTTAAAGGAACATAGGCTAGGACCTTTGCATGTAAGATGTAAATTTTGAAGGCTTTTAGTGACTTGATGAGAACATAGGCTTGTTTCTCAATAGGATCATACTTCAATTCAGCATCCCTCAATTTTTTGCTGAAAAAGGAAATGGGGTGATCAAGGCCTTCATCATCTTTCTGTGACAGAACTATTGCCACTGTGTCATAGGAAGCAAAGGAGAAAATGTAGAAGCCCTTGGTGTAATCTGGACTAATCACAGTGGGATATTCCATGATAGCCTTCTTAATGGCTTCAAAATAGTTTCTTTCTTGCTCTGTCCACTTGATTTCAGCTTCCTTCCTCAACATAGAGGTTATATGCTTTACGAACTCAGAAAAAATTGGGATAAACCTCCTGACAAAATTTATCTTACCTAGGAATGACTGAATATCCTTTTTTGACCTAGGTATGGACAATTTTTGGATTGCTTCAGCTCGAACAGGATCAATCTTCACACCTTCTGCTGAAACTATGTGACCTAGGATTTTTCCCTCCCTGAGAGCAAATTGAGACTTCTTTGGGTTTAGAGATATCCAAAACTGTCTACATTTCAAAAAAACCTTCCTCAAGTGTTGCAAATGTTCTTCATGGTTGTTGGAGTAAACAGTGAGGTCATCAAGGTATATGAGAATAAACGTTTCTTTCAATCCCACAAAAGCTATGTCCATGGCTCTCTGAAAGGTGGCCCTAGCATTCATTATCCCAAATGGCATCTTGGAATACATGAAAGTACCCTAGGGAGTGGTAAATGCAGTTTTCTCTTGATCATCAGGGTGTTCAAAAACTTGATTGTAGCCAGAGAAACCATCTAGGAATGACATGACACTAGCTCCTGAGACTCTTTGCAATAGATGCTCCATCTTGGGTAAGGGGTAGTTTTCTTTCTTAGAGCATTTGTTTAGGTTTCTGATATCAATGCATAACGTGATCTCCCCATTTTTCTTCCTCACTATCACTAAGTTTTCAATCCATTTGGAATATCTCAGTGGGATTATGATTTTTGCATTAAGGAGCTTTTGGATTTCTTTCTCAATCACTGGCAGTAGGATGGGACTGATAGGTCTTAGATTTTGTTTGAAATGGATGGTGTCCTTTTCCAAGGGAATCCTATGTTGGATGATAGCTGTGTCATAGGTTTTCATATCACTGTATTCCCAAGCAAATACATCAGCAAACTCTTTCATAATACTACAAAGTTCTAACTTCTGATCAGCAGTTAACTCAGAGGAAAAATTTATGAATTTTGGATGACTTTGGCTACCTAGGTTGTGCTCATGGATAGCAGGGTATTTCTCCCTTTTCATAGGTTTAAACGGGACATCATTATGATAAAAAATCTCTTCTAGGGGTACTATACCCCGAGGTATATAATTGCTACGAAGCTGAACAATATTTTGTTGGCCTATTTTATTTCTTGATTTGGGCCTCTGGGATTCTTCTATATTTAGGTTTTCTTGGTAAATATGCATATCAGAAAATGTAACTATGACCTAGAGAAATTTACTGAGTTCATCATCATTTTCAAAAAGTTTCCAAAATTTCACATTATAAGGGAGGGATGGCCTGTACTTGACTTGGATCTCATAGCTTAGCTTGGGAGGTAGATGAAGAATGAACATACTTGTAGAGAAAGCAAGGGAATCATCTAGATGGTTCATAGCTCTAGGTATATATGAGAGTTCAAAAAACATGAAAGATTCCCTGGGTTTCCATACCTCATTTTTGTATGCCTTCAGCCTGACATTCTTTGCTTCAAAAGTATTGTTCACCTGTTGTATGATGAGATCTGAATCTCCAAAAATATTCAGGATCATGATTCCCATTTATTTGGAAACCTTTACTCCCAACAGTAATGCCTCGTATTCTGCTATGTTGTTAGTAGTATTGAAATCAAGATTATAAGACAAATGTATAGTCTCCTTTGAAAGAGAAATCAGGACTATACCTGCACCTGTTGAGGCTTGGGTACTAGCTCCATAAAAAAATGCTCCAGAAAGAGGTGGTTACTTCCTCGGGTGGCTGATAGGTAAGCTTTGTGAGCTGTATAGGTACTGGCTGAGAATCATCTATTTGTAGAATGCATGCCCCAAATTCTATGTCTATTGCATAGATGGGATGATTTATAGAATTCTTGGCATTATTAATGATATAGGTAAATTGATTTTCCCTGTAGAGTCTCTTGGTCTCCCCTCCAAACATTGGGATTGTAGCATATGTAAGATCCATCTACAGGATACCACCTACCCTTTTACTCCATGAGCGAGACAAAAGGAGGACAAACTTAGGTGGGATGTCAACCACTACTATGTCCATCACTATGCTTTTTGAAGGCAACTGGGAGAGGTTTATGACAAGGTATTTGATGAGGCCTAGGAATTTGACCTTCCTAGAGTCGAAAGAGGAAAGATCATGGTAGGGATTTGTAATGTTGAGGCCAAGCTCATCCATCACTGCTTTTGGAATTAGGTTATGGGATGCTCCTGAGTCAAGCAAACAGTTGTGAAGGATCTTGTCATGGATGTTCAAAAATATGTAGAAAGGTGGGCAAGAATCATCCAGCTCTTCAATAATAGGACCTAGGATTACTGTGGGCTTATCATCTTGCAAGTTCACAAAGTCATCATCTATGGGTGTCCTTGGCTGAAGATATTTCAGTATGGATGAATTGAAGGTATCATTCTTCATAAGCTCTATCAAGGGAAAAGGGATTTTTAACTTCTGAATTTCTGACTCAAGATTGAAAGAATAGGATAATTTATCAAAAGTTCTTACCTCTTGTGTTGGGGCTTTAAGCTAAATAGGATCATGGGCTGGTGTCTGTAACGATATTTTCTACTATTTTGGAGGAGCAGCCATCTTCTTTGTAGGAGAAGTAATCTTTTTAGCAGGAGGATCAGGCTGCTTTGTAGGGGCAGGACTCTTCTTCACAGGAGCAACAATTCTGGATCTCAAATGATAACCTTCTTGATCATCTGCCTGATATAAGGATTCTTCCATGATCTTCTTATTCATGAAGGATTCCTCATAGTCTGATTGTGTCAGGAAAGATAGATCAACTTCATCTTCCATACATTTGATATTGTCTTCTGCCTCCCCTTCTTCCTGAGCAAAATCTTGTTCTTCTTCTAGCACAACATTTTGGAAAGGAGCTCTGATTCTTTGATCCTCAGCTTGATTCCTATCCCTTTGAAGGATATGAGGTGGTGGGTTATTTATTCTATAAGGGAAAAAATTAGGGTTTCTGGGAGCAAAATAATTTGGCCCTTTACCTCTCATAGGGAAAATCTCATAGGTATTTTCCCTCGGTCTTTAAGTCTAAAAATTTCAGCTATCAAACTGTCCAACATTTTGGCCATTTTATCCATTTTCTCCATTTTATTCTCTGATGAAGAAGCTCCTAGAGGATCTGAGGGTTGCTTCTTCATGTCCATTTTTCCCTTAAACTTATGAGATGCAACGATATTGGACTCAACTTCAAGAGAAGCATCTTGCATGAGTGACAGAGAAGAAGATCTTCTTTCTCTGAGAAGAAGACAAAACTCAAAATCAAAGGCATTGGAATAAGTGATTTTGGATGAAGTGTTAGTTGGCTTGATCTCAGCAGGGATCTTGCTAAACATTTTGTTAAATCTTTTTGTGAAGTTGGAAATAGACTCACCATTCTCTCTCCTCAAATTGATAAATTCAATAGTAAAGGTGGTCTCTTCTTTCTCCCCAATGCTTCAAAAATATGTCATGTAGGGCTTCAATTCCAGCTACTAATCTAACAGGTAACCCTTTGAACCATTTCCTAACCTAAACATCTAGACTTTGCACAAAAACCCTAGTCCACACATCCTCTTGTTCAATGTTTATATTCTCAGCATAACTGTAGAATTCCTCTAAATGCTCCTCAGCTATGAAATCTCCCTCCCTAGTAAACTTAGGCATGTATTTTAGATAATCTCTAGTAGGCATAGTAGAAAGGGGGTTAGGCAAATTTAGAGGGGCATATCTGGCAACAAGGATCCTTTCCATTTTGGTTAGAGGGGAAGCCATATTGGCTGTGGGTATGGAAAGGGCAGAAGGAGATGCTACTGGTGTGGGTAGTAGCTGAGAAATTATTTGTGGTAGATCTACCTCGGTGGAGTCGCCAGGGATTGGATCTACATAAGCAGCAATGATTGAAGATTCCCCAACCCTAAAATTTTTTGATTTTCTTATAAATTCTTGAGAATTAGATGCTTCAGCAGAAGAATATTTAAAGGGAGCTCTATTTGATATAATGGGAGAAATACCTCTGGAAGTACTTGATGCAACTCCCCTTGTAGATATGGAAGCCTGCCTTTGTGAAGCTATTCCTCTCCTTATAATATTTTCAGGATTTGAAACAGGTGTTACTAGTGGCCTTTGAGGATTTGCTCTGGTACTTGGTCTTTCCGAAGCCACCTTATTTCAATGGATTTTCTAGATAGATGATTACAACCAAAATAGTGTCCAAACTTTTTCTATCATCAAAGTAGGATCTATGTCGCCCCCCATGGAAGTTGATCTTCAATCTCTTCTCCTCATAAATGATGCCAATTTGTTAGCTCTCCAGGAAACTCTTCTAGGTTGCAGCTCAAAGATGCCTGGTAACTTAAATACTTAGCAATGGTTTACTAAATGGATCAAGTTAGATGACCAATAAGACCTCACTCACTCAAGACATGCATAATACTCAATAAAATAGATAAGGCTTCTAACTATCAATGTTCAGAGGGTTTGTATTAGAGGTGAATAAATGAAGAACTCACTATGCTAGTAGATTCATATATAAGGCACTCACATATGAATGGCTAATCATAACAAGGAAAGATACTTGCAATTCAACTCATCAACATAAAGATAGGATGATAGCTATCTGGTATTAGACAAAAATAATAAACCTAAATCAAACATCCAAGCACAAATACAGAATAGAAAAGAGATGGAACCTGAACATATAATGGAAAAAGAGCTTATCTTAAATGATGAAGAACATGAGAAGTTTGATTACAATAAGGGTCTAAAAGTCCTTGAATTTGAACCATTTCTTCAACATTATTCACAGTCTTTATATCCTTTACAAAATTTATTTCAGATCCAAAAAATTGGATCGAATTTACTAAAAATAGACAAACATAACTGTTTTGCAAAAATTAGGTCAAAAACCCTAACTTAAGTGCTAATATACCTAACTCCAACACTTTCTTACTCCTTGAACTATTTAATAAATGCACTGAACACTGAATTAGAACTCGGACTTGCTATTTGGCAGACAAGTCACACTTTGTCAGAGTAGGTAGGGTTTGTGACCTTACTTCATCTCATTGGCACTTTCAAAACTAGAACAGACCCAAGATACTAGTGTCTTTAATTAATTTTCAACCTTATAAATCATCCATGAGGTATTTGGATCAACCAAAGTAGGTTCTGTGTTGAACTATGCCTTTCTGCATTGTTTTGTGCTTTTGGTGGCTAAGAAGGCAAAATTTTGGGTCTGTAAGCTGCTGAAAGCTCTGTTTTCAGTGGCTATTGAGCAATTGCGGTGTTCGTCTAAGCCACTAAAAGCTCTATTCTTCAAAATTTAATAAAAATTTTAATCACCCTTTTTCCTGAGGCTTTACAGCTTCAATTCTAACCTTCTGGTATTTCTGCAACCTACATAGGGTTCGGAATAACAACAGAATCACAGGCTGCCACCAGATCCTGAAGGCTTATTGCTGCCTCTGCTAGGGTTTCTAGTGCAAGGTGTGTTTGAGATTGAGGGTTTGAATTCTTTGTCTGCAACCTTGACAATCTGATCTTCCTATAGATCCTAGTGTTGTCCATCATTAATCTCATATTTCTTTTTTGCAGCAAGGTATACATCCCTCTCATTTCTAGAAGAGATTCATGGAACTATGCATTTCTCTTGGTTAACCTACCATTTGTTCTTTTGATTTCTCTATCTAGGACCTATAGTTCATATACTTGCCTTAATAGCTGGTTGATTCCTTAGGACCTAGGTTTGCTAGAGGAATCCTCTGCCACTGGTTCATCTTGATCCTCCTTTGGTGTGGGTGAGGGAAAATCCTCCTACCCTACTTGAAACTAATCTACTAGGTTAGTTTCCTATTCCTCTTCATCTTCAGAGTCTGAGTAAGGTAGGTTGAGTATATTTTTGTCTGGTGCTGGAACCTCTTCTTCCTTTTCACTGAAATCTAGGTTTCTCTTTGCCTTATTGGTCTTGGTAGCTGGAGAGGCCTGATTCACTGTAATTGGAGAGATATCCCTCCTCTTCCTCTTACCACTCCTGGTAGTGGAGGAATTCTTTAAAGAAGACTTCCTTTTGTCTTCTGGCTGCAATTTTGTCTCAAACGTATTCCAAAATAGGAAGTAGGTCCAAGCTATGTTCATTCTCTGCCAATTACTGCCTTTGAGCCATCAAATGTGGGGGGAAATGCTTCTACCACTTGTTGATGAGATCCTTGGACCTTTTCACAAAATCTGTAGGAGCCTACATCTTTGAATAGTTGTTATACCTCTGGATGTACTTCTAGGTAACCAATGTCACCCAGCTCTTGTCTTAGGGTAGGTCCTCCTCCTCTCTTCATCTTCTTGAATATTCTTCTGTACCTACAAAATTTAAATTCAAACCCTAGGGAAGGATATTACAATACTAGATCCAGGGAGGGATTGGCTCAATGAGGATGCATGCAGGAAATGTGGAACGAATTGAGGAGAGGGTGCTGATTTTGAGGGGACTGGTTGTTCAATTGGGATTTGAGCAAATTGATAGTAAATTCTGATGAGACTCGTGAGCTCTCTAGTGCTCTAATAATTCTAACTAGATTTTAATGCTTTGTGGTGGTTTGATTACAGTCACGGTACAGGTGTATGGATGAGAGGTTTAGGGTTCAGATATACCACCTTTCTTTCAAAACAATGCCTCCTACCAACTCATGATTGACTACAGATCTAGTCTTTTCGGTTGTTAAGTGATTGATAGTGGTACTCTTAATGCTGACGATGTCTAATTATGACGGATGCGCTAACCATTTTCCTCTTTTGGAGCTTTCAGTTGTTAAGGTAGTCTTTGATCCAATTTTTAAGCTGCCAAAAGATGGGCTTTTTGGTGGCTAATGAATGTTGAGATGTTCTTTTCCACCTGTCAGCACTGGAATTGAACCCAAGGTTGTGAAAGGCTCATTCCTAGGTAACAGTAGAACCACTTTTGAAGTGAGAACTGGCCTTCTGCTCTTCCAAGAGGAATCTCTCACCAAATATTAACAATGCCATATATGTACAAGTGAAAACATGAATTATTTGTAATATTATTTGAAACAGGACAAAGAACCATTGGGCGATGGAGTCAAGATGTGTAATAGAAATAAACGGAACTTGTGCATGCGATTTTAACATAGAGGCAATATAGCCATTCAACCATAGTCAAATTATAATTATCTAGTGGAAAAGAAGAACAGGAACATTCCATCAACATAGAGCATTTGAGAATGAATTCTGTATTAACTTTAGAAGAAAGCTTTATTGGATATCTGAAACAATAGATGGAGCATAACATGTATGAATTCCAAACTATTATACACTTATTTCATACATGAAAGAAAACATAATGGGAGAGATAAACTGGAAAAAAATTTGCATGAGAAAGGAAGCAACATACTGTAACACAAAAAACACATGAATCCCTGTGTAAAATGCCGACTTCGGCTTTGCCACTTTATTAAAAAATATTGAAAGCACCCACTGCAAAATTACATCGATTCCAACCCTTTCTCCTTCTTCAGGAGGTACATTTATACTATTTTGGGACTTCCCAATCTGACGTTCAGGAATCAAAATTTGTTACAACTGAAAAACAACTTCTAACAAAATCTAATGTGACATATCTACCATGATTTACATAAAAACTGAAAAATGAAATATGGACTGCGAGAGAAAATATGTGTAAGAGTCTTTTATGTATCCATCTGGTAGGTGACAACTGTACAAAGTTCTAAGAGAAGTGATCATTGGAGGGGTGTGTCCACAGAGAAAATTTGCTGCATACTATCATTGCCACCTCTATGGTTGCATCTTAAACTTGCTCGACCCATATTTCTGAATTGAATTCCATTGGTCAGGACCAGGCAAAGTTGCGACCACCATGTCAAATTCTTGCACTTTGAGTTCCATAGTTTCTGGGTACGAGGTCTCAGGTGCTTTGGCACAGGTGGCTTTAAAATCAAACAACAGTTCAAATTCACTGGCTAGCTTATCGAAAATGGTCCTGCCTGACAAGGATTGTTGCATATATCAAAAATTGCTATTATCTGATTGGAAACTAACCAAATGCTCCATATACTCCTTTTGAGACAATAAGGGTCCCTTCTCTTCCCAGAAGAAAGGAATCCCTCTTTCTACTAGTGGCTTGAATAACTGGATAACCTCCTTGACCTTGTGCTCAATAATATCTATTTTGGCTTGTACAGTGTCCAACATCCTATGTTTAGTAATTACCTTTATAGCCCCAAAGACGATAGCAACTTTGTTTTGGATATTGTACCGATTGGCCAGATCATCTATCAAGGCGCTTAGGAAAGCAACGACATTTTCTGCTATTACTACAGGTCTTTTCTGCACTTCTCCTAATACCGTCGAAACCTTTTTCTTGGCCTCTGTCAAATCATTTTCCTGGTCTATGATGAAATCTATATAAGGTCTGAACTTGTTAGCCTCTGCAATGATTTGATCCCTGATCAAATGTCTAGCCCCTTGTAAGGTCAATTTACCGATCACCTGCTGGCTTAATTTGGCATTTTGTTTTGTCAATTCTTGACATTTCTCCTCTATCTTTTCCTTTTCTTGTTCCTCCTTTTATTTTTCCTCCTCTAGCTCCTTAATCTGCTGCTTTAACTTAGTAAGCTCTGTATCTTTCAGGCCTATTTGGGACATTGCTCTAGAAAGAGAATTGGTGTCTACTTCTCCAGCTACACTTACGGGCTGAATTGCAATCTCTGTGAAATTTTCCTAAAGATATTTTTCCTTTGTCACTAGTGTAGCCTTTAATTATTTTTCTCTCTCCTTTAGAAGCGTGGTATCTACTTCCCACTTCCTTTCCTTCTCTTCGAGCTTTAGCAGCTTGGATTTGCAATCTGTAAGCTTAGTGTTCAATGTCTCTTTCTCTTTTTTGAATTCATCCAACTCATCTGTCTGAGCGAGTTGGGTAGAAAGTATTTTCAACTTCTTTTATAGTATCTAGATATCTTTTTATTTCTCATTTAGCAATTCATGTGTGGTTATCAATCAAGGCCTTGAATTCCTTGAACTTGTTGAATACTTCATCTTTTTTCTTCAAGAAGTATATCCATTTCTTCCTAGAAAAATCATCCATGAAAGAAACATAGTATACATACCCACTCAATGAACTGGATGACATTGGATAGCATACATCGGAGTGGATGATTTCCAAGATTCATTTTTCCTTGCTCTTTCTACCTAGAAATTTCTTCTTTGTGTTCTTTCCTTTCGCACATCCTTTGAAAACACCTTCATGCTTTGTCTGTATTTCTGGAAGACCTTCAACAACTTTTCTTGCAAGTGGTAGTGCTCTATAGTTCACATGTGCAAGAATTCTATGCCAAAGTTCATTTGGCTCTACTGAGTCATGGACCAAATCTTGTTCTGGTTGTCCCTTTAGTTTGTATAATCCTCCCTCTTGCTCTCCAATCACAACTACATCATCTATAGTCTTTCCCTTTGGACACATAAGAACTTGGCCATCTACAAATTCAACCTTTATTCTTTTTGCATCCAATGCAAATATGGAGAGGAGATTCTTCTTTAGTCCTGGTACAAACATGACATCCTTCATCTTCATAGACTTTTCTGAGTCTAGCTTATAGGAGGATTCAACACTACCTTTTATTGGATACTGGTAGTCATCCCCAAGTTTCACCTTGTGAGGTGGCTCATGTTCAGAGAGTTTCACAAAGGATTGTTTGAATCTATTCATATGTTTGGAAGCGCCACTGTCTATAATCCAATCATTGCTTCCATGTGTGATAGTTCCCGTGAGAGAGGAAATCAAAACATATTCTTCATCACTTGAAGAATCATCACTTTCTTGTTTGATTCTCTTTATGGAAGGTTCATCATCCTCTGCAGCATGAGCATGATGTCTTCTCTTGTTTCCTTTATTCTTGTGAGAGATATTCTTATTCTTGGGAAAATATCTTGCAAAGTGTCCTCTTTCATCACATGTAAAGTATCTATATTTAGATATATCTTTGTTAGATTTTCTAGAGTTAGAATTCTTACCTTTGGAATGATGATAGTCCCTTCTACTTTTTTTGGAGTGTACTGTGAGATCTTAATCTTCACTTCCCATCTTTTCTTCTCAGGCTACTATCTGAGCATCTTCTTGTGAGCATTCTTCCCACAGTCTACTAAAGGTGACTAGCTTTCTTCTGGCACAAATCCCTTGAATGAAGGAGTCCCATGACCTAGGGAGACCATCCAAGGTGGTCATCACAATCTCTGCATTCTCCACTTCTTCATCCACTTCTTCAAGTTGTTATTTGATCTGGGAGACCCTTTTGAAGTATGACTATATGGTCTCCGCATCCTGGATCTTCACATTCTTAAATTGGTTCCTCAAAGTCATCTTTAGATTTATGTTAATTCCTTCAAATAGTTTGGTTAGGGCATTAAAAATTTCTTTAGGTGTATTTAGAGAGGACACCTATGGTATGAGGTGATCCTTGATTGAATCAGCAATAATCCTCTTATCCATTACCAATTTATTTTTGTGGAAGGACTTAGCCTAATCTCCCTCTGGAACTGGAACCTCTTCACTGATGTAAGAGTCCAACTAATTTTCTTCCAAAACCAGGGAGATCCTATACTTTGAAGCTCAAAAGTTATCAAATCCCTCAAGCTTTTCATCAAGCTTGGTGTGATGAGACATCTAAACTAAGAACCTCAAATGGAAATATAGAATATTTAGATCTTACCAATTTGAGAAGCTGAAAATTGGATTTGGAGCTAATCTTCTGTAGTCATTAGAGGAAATTTCAACTCAAAATGGGCCTTTTAACTCTAATTCAAATTCCAGGTCATCATCTTTTAGCCAATTAAATTGATTTAAATTTGAAATATCGTATAGGTCTTAAACACTTTTTTAATATAAATTTGGGGATAGGTATCATAAAAAAAACTACTTTTTGTTTGTATTACGACATATCTCCCTGTGTTTTTACTCAAATTTCTATTGGGAGAGCTCGTTGGATGAGGAATTCAATTCTGCATCCAACGAGTACCCACTCAGCATACTTTTGATGAACCCCACTACCCCAAAAACAAGAAATACCTAAAAATTGTGATGATGATGTCATCGTTACATTTTTCAGGTATTTCCTATTTTTGGGGTAGCATGGTCTATCAAAAGCATGTCGAGTGGGTACTCATTGGATGCAGAATTCAATTCTGCATCCAATGAGCTCTCCCGATCAAAATTTGAGTAAAAAAATGGGGAGATGTGTCGAAAATACAAACAAAAAAGTAGTTTTTTCTTTTCTTCCTCCAAAATTAATAAATATTATTTTATTATTTTAACTATTATTTTATTAATTTTTTTTAGGAGGCCCATTTTGTGTTGAAATTTCCTCTAATGGTTGGTTGTCTGGTTCTAGGGCATATTAGGGTTTGACTTTCCTGGAGTTCTACCCAACGAAAAACCTTGATTTTTGTCTCTAAACTTTGATTTTGAGGCGGAAAGAAATCCTAGCTTGGGCTCACTCAAAAATTCCTCTTCAGTGAAAATCCCTAATTTCCCACTGTAGTGGTAGGTCAAAAAACTGAAAATGATTAGAATCATATTCTTCTTCAATAGAAAGATGCACACTTCAATGGAGGTTCATCCTAGCCTCCTTTTACTGATGGATTGTGGAGAGAGAGCCAAAAAGTAAGAAGCCCTAGCTTCCGTAACTGCATGGTATCTTCTTCTCAGGTTAGCTCTAATACCATGTTATATTTTTATCAATTTAGACAGTATTATCTTAGGATCTTATTTGAGAGAATAACATGCACAACAATCAATCACAAGAGACAATAGACACAAATATTTTCCTCAGGGAAACTATAAAGGAGAAAACCCTGCAACTTCCTTAGAGATAGAATAAGCACCAATAGCAGTAGTAAAACCCAAAGACAGTAAGATGATCTCCGATAGTTGTTCTCTTTCTTATCCCAGCTTCTTCTCTCTCACTCATGCGCTACAACTATGTGTGACTGAATTTCTAATAAATAGAGAAGCTCACTCTCTATTTATACTAGTTTCTGACTTGACAATAACTTACCAAGGCCGACTTCTCTAGGAGAGAATAATAAACCTAGTGCCCCACAACTATGGGGACTTTAAACCCTGATCAACTAGGAGGGTTAACCTCTATGACTTTACATAAATTGTTTACATTATTGATTCTCCCAATAGGAACATTATGGTATGACACGAATCAATTATATTATTGATACTTCCCGATAGGAACATCGAGGTATAATACATAAAATATACAAGTGAATACATTCTGAAGTTACTAATACATTAACATGATAAATCCAACTGGAAGGATGGTTTGGTTGGTAGCCTGATAAACCCATCTATTGGCTTGGTTGTGTCTCATGTGAATTTGGATAAGTGTAAACCGATGCATGTGTAAGTCTGATAAACCCAACTCTGTTGGCTTGACTGAGTTTTATTGTAGCCTTGGATTTGGGGAAAGTCTGCTAGTGTTCCTCAATCCTTGTGGAAAATCATGCCCAGCTCGGGGGTGACAGTGTTGCTGAGAGTTTAAAGAGCACACTGGGCTATGGTTGGGTGGAACGTTGCAGCGACATAGCTGGTTGCGGGACAAGCTTCTCCAAAGATAAGTATTCTTATTTACTCAAGTTCTACAACTGTATTGGCTTATGAATTATAATGAAATTAACATGAACTTGTTGAATGCATGAATGTGTTGAATGAAGGATTTTCTTCCGCTGTATATATCATGTACATTTTATTATGCATTTGTGTATTTATATGCTTTAAGTTCAATGTATTTGATATATGTATTATGTTCATGGGGGCTTAGACAACCCAAGTTGATAGATGTTGTCGCGTCCTCTCCGCCGAGTAAGGGTTGGGGATGTGACAATGTCGTATCAGAGTAGTGGTTGTAGCTTTGGGCCTCAATAAGCCATGAAGCACCAACCTCTGTGTTCAGATAGAAGGAAAGAAGACAAACATGAAATTTTGTTTTTTGAAATTTTCTCTAAGTATTTTTCCTTGGCAGATGAGAAAGCCAATTGTGAGCTATTGTAGCAACTAGGGTGGCTAAAGGAGAGCCGCAACAACGATAAAGTTTTCATGAATGAGCCATTGAGCAGTTGGGTCACCAAGAGAGAGCCGATACATTAGTTGTGTTTTCTTGTTCATTGCCGACGCAATAGATGAAACAACCAAATCTCGCCAACGAAGATAAAATGTTCAAAAAATTTCTAAGTGATTATGCGGCATATGGATGTTGAGAACCGAGCTGTAACGATGAGTAGAAACCAATATTTTTGCCGCTAAAAGAAACAAAATTGACTAAGTGTTGGATTGGTGGTGGTGACAAGAGAAAGAATGAGCCGCTACAGTGGCCAAAAGTTGAATTTTGAGATGACGAAGCGGCAGTTGAAAGTTGAGTTTTGATCCATAGCGGCGATGGGGAAGTGAAGAATTGAGACGCTACGGCATATGGATGATGAAAATTGAGCCAACGTGTAGTGGAAGAATGCTGAACATCGAATCGCTACAGTGGATGGAAGATGAACATTGAGCCGACGTGCGGTGGAAGAATGTTGAACATCGAGCTGCTATGGCAGATGGAAGATGAACATCGAGATGATGTGTGGTGGAATAAATTTGAATATCGGAGCCACTACGATAGATGGAAAATGAGGATCGGGCCGTTGTAGCAGGTGAAAGTCTAAATTTTTTTCGATGCAGCGGGTGAAAATTTTGAAAATTTTGCTCCGAAACATGGATTTTTAGCAGGTTTTCAGTGGGATTTCAGGGGTCTAAAGAGGAAGCCACAAAGGGGCAAGCCTCCTTGACCCCCTGTCATCCCCTTTAGATAGTCATTCTTTGTGAAAGAAAATTCTGTGTTTTGGGAAAAGTTGTCAATGTATTATTTTCCAAATCAAGGTAAGTAGTTGTGAATTTCTGAGAATGCTATAAATTTATAATTTAACAAACTGTGTTATTAACACATTTTGCATAATCATAGTCACCTTCAAAAGTAGCATTCCAGATAGTGCAGTTGGGTAAAGTGAGTTGTGGTTCAGCCATGAGAACCGACAACATGCATGATGATGTACATAACCCCAATGAGTATGACGAAGATGTTATGGTGGAAAATGTCTAAGTTGGAAATGCTGAAACAAAATCTAATGGGAGAAGATTGCAAGAGACTCCCCCAGATTTTCCAGCCACCATGAGAAGCCTAATGGCAGAGATGCAGAGTTACAAGGAAGATAATGAAATATTGGTTAAGCCTCAGGAGGAGAAAAATCAGATAAATGCATCCATGCTGCAAAGTTTGACAGATATTCAGAGAAAGATGAACTTCAAGGACTAGATAGAAAATCCAAAAGGGAGTAAGAACACTGCTAGAAGAAGAAAGAGATCACCTAGTGAGTCATTTGACTCTGAAGGATCCACTGGAGATTCAAGTTCTTCTTCGCACAAGAATCAGAGAAGGGGGCGCTACCAGAACAACTCATGAGATGAATTCAAGAAGGCAAGGCTACCTACCTTCAATGGTGAGGTAAAGACTGGTCAAGAAGCTAAAGCTTGGCTTCTGGGAATGAGGAAATATTTCCAAGTCCAAGACTATTTAGGAAATATGAAAGCTAGAGTAACCATTTTCAATTTGACCAGAAGAGCATCCATATGGTGGGATAATTTCAGACAAGTAAAGAATATCAATGAAAGGAAGATTGTGTGGATTCAGTTCCAGAAGTATTTCAAGGAAAAGTAACTCTCTGACAGGTACTATGATGACAATATTAGAGAGTTCCATGAGCTGAGATTGGGACAAAAAACCATGGAGGAATATGCAAACAAATTCTTAGAATTGTTGAGGTATGTCAGGTATATTAAAAATGAGAAGGTGAAGATCCAACTTTTTCTAATTGGACTACCTCAGTCCTACAAAGACCGAATTGAGTTCTATGAACCTAGGACTTTGGAAGAAGTAATAATAAAAGCTAAGTATTGCTACGAGCAAAGAAAGAACAAATCAGATTACCAGAAAACATGGAAGGACAAAAGGAGTGAGAAGTCTGACCAAAGGAAGAAAGGTTACAAACCTTCTAACTTCAAGAATCAATAGAAGAAACCAACACAAGCTGAGAAGCATCCAGCTAGAGTGATGGGAGAGAAGCCAAAAGATTCACAGCAAAACAGAGGACCACTCCAATGTTGGAAATGTGCAGGACCCCACATGCATAAGTACTGTCCACTTGAGAATGAAAATGCAAGTCTAGCATACAATGTTCAAAAGGAAAAAATAGTGGGACAAGTAGCAAGGGTTGTACCTATAATTTATGCAGCACTGGAAGACCGTCAGGAAGATCACCAATCAATGATGGTTGAAGTTGTAAGTAATATTGTCGAGCAATCTATTTCTATTTTGATTGACCCTAGTTCTACTCACAATTATATTGATCCTACAGTAGTGGAGGTTTGTTCTCTTAGGAAGGTAAATCATAGCAAGTCTTGGTTAGTTTATCTAGCCACTGGAACTAAGAGAAAAGTTAATGAAGTGGTGGAGAAATTCCCATTGGTGATGAATGGATTTATCACTTGTGTATATCTAAATGTTCTAACACTTGGTTCGTATGATTTTCTCATTGGAATGGATTGGTTAGAAGCTCATAGAGTGAAGCTTGACTATTATCATAAGATTTTTGAATGCATGGATGAACAAGGGAACCCAGTAGTGGTAAGAGGCATTCCAAAGGTAATCTCGATGAGGAAAATTTCAGGAATGCAGTTAAAGAAGTTTTGTAGGAAAGGTTGTCTGTTGTATGCAGCCCATATTGAGGAAGCAGAAAAGAATGAAAATACTAGTTTGGAACACTATCTTGTGTTGCAAGACTTCAAGGATGTTTTTCCTGATGAGGTTCCGGGACTTCCTCCAAAGAGGGACATTGATTTCACAATTGAACTTGTGCCAGGAGCAGCACAAATGTCAAGAACACCCTACAGAATGAATGCACCAGAAATGTTAGAACTGAATATGCAGCTGCAAGAATTATTGGATAAAATTATATCAGGCTGAGTGTGTCTCCTTGGGGAGCACCAGTTCTATTTGTAAAGAAGAAAGATGGTACACTCAGATTGTGTATTGATTACAGGCAGCTAAATAAAGTCACGGTGAAGAACAAATATCCCTTGCCAAGAATTGATGACCTCTTTGATCAAATGAAAGGAGAAAAGGTATTTTCCAAGATTGACTTGAGTTCTGGTTACCATCAAGTGAGAATCAAGGACGAAGACATTCATAAGACAACCTTCAAAACAAGGTATGGACATTATGGGTTAGTATTGGTACCATTTGGTCTCACAAATTCACCAGCAACATTTATGTGCCTTATGAATAGTGTCTTCAGCAGGTATTTGGACAAATTCATTCTTGTTTTCATGGATGACATTCTTGTTTATTCTAAGAATGAAAAAGAGCATGAAGAACATTTGAGACTAACATTGCAATTGCTCAGAGAACATCAGTTGTATGCAAAGTTGAGAAAGTGTGACTTCTATAGGGATAGAATTCAGTACTTGGGACACATTATTTCAGAGGAGGGTATGTTTATGGACCCTAACAAGATTGAAGCTATTAAGAATTGGCCTACTCCAAACAATGTGACAGAGGTAAGATTCTTTATGGGGCTTGTAGGATATTACAGGAGATTCATTGAAGGATTCTCCAAGGTTGCACATGCTGTCACTTCCTTGCAAAGGAAGGGGATAAAGTTCAAATGGACCTCGCAGTGTGACGAAAGTTTCCAGTGGTTGTAGTATCTTCTCACAAGTGCACCAGTATTGAAAGTTGCAGACCCAAAGAAAGATTTTGTGGTATGCACGGATGCATGTGGTCAAGAACTTGGAGGAGTTCTTATGCAAGACAACCACGTGATATGTTATGAATCGGGGAAGTTGAAGAAGCATGAGAAGAACTATGCCACTCATGACCCAGAACTTGTGGACATAGTACATGCTCTCAAGATGTGGAGACATTACTTGATGGGAAGAATATTTGAGCTAAGGACAGACCATTGTGGTCTGAAGTATTTTTTTGATCACCCTACTCTGAATTCTAGGCAAGCGATATGGTTGGATTTTTTATGTGAGTTTGATTTTGAAATCAATCACATAAAGGGAAAAGAGCATAACATAGCTGATGCACTCAGCAGGAAGGTGCATGTGGCATCCATTAGTATTTTCCAATCATATTTGAGGCAACATATTTCTAATCATGTTGCTGAAGATGAATTGTATGCACATGTCAAGGACAAGTTGCAGTAGCAAAGCTGTTATAGCTGATTTTACCACACCCGGTGAATCACACTTGTATGGCCTTCCCCTGTCCCTCTACAGACTCTTTGGACCCCATGGATCTTTTTTATACTTTTGATGTTTCCAAGATCATCCCTAAAAACATGCTTAAATTGCTATACGCGACTTTTAAACCCTTTCTCGCGTATATACACAGGTTTGACCCCTAAAACCGTGTACATCGGGATGTGTGCAAAAGGCCAAATTCTTTTGGAGTTTTCCTTGACATGGATCTGACTCACTTGTCTCTTGGCCTTCCATATGCCTTGAGATCACTTAGATTCTACCCTTCATTGCCCCATTGAAGAGCTATATAAGGAACCCTTTGGATACATTGAAGAATATGTGAGAATTGAGAGCAAAGAAACTATAGTCCATTGTTGCCGGAACTTATGCTTTAGTCTACATCCCTTTGTCCCTTGGAGCACTTTGGTCTTCTTCCCAAGATTTCCTTTTGCTTGTAAGATTGTTATCGAGAGATGGAGGATTGAGGTGGCGGAGGCCCAAGTGGGGGATTCAGTTTCTCTGATTCGCAGATGTGCCGACAAAGGTTGTATTCAATGTAATCTCTGATTTTATATTAATAGAAATATCTTTTCCTGTACAATAATGTATGTTTGAATGAATATTTTATCCATGGATGATTTCAAATGCTTATATGTTGTTGATTATATATGCTAGAGTAGATCTAACACCAATATATATAGCATGCTTGTCTTGTTTACTGATTGTTGAGGAAGTAATTTATCAATTCAAGCTGGAGTTGGAAAGCTCAACGGGGATCTACTTCAACCGTCCGGAATAAGGTACACATTTTTATCCTTTAGTGTTAGATATTTTATTTCTGGAGTCAAGATGTCTGTTGTGGTACCCCAAGCCATAGGAATTTCTCTCTGTAACAAAAGCCTTGAAAAGAAGTATGAGGGATATAAATTGGAAGAACATGGAATTCTTACCTAAAATAATATAATTTATATTCCAAATGTAGTAGATTTGAGGAGGGTTGTTATGGAGGAGATCCATCAAGCTCCATATTCTGGTCATCCAGGATATCAAAAGAAAATTGCTACATCCAAAAAGCAGTTTTTTTTGGCCAGGAATGAAAAAGGATATGGCTGAGTACATTTCAAGGTGAATGAAGTGTCAACAAGTGAAGGTTGAACATCAACATCCAGCAGGTTTGTTGCAGCCTTTGCAAATTCCAGAATGGAAATGCGAAGTTATTTCCATGGATTTTATTACAGGATTTCCAATGACTTGGAGACAACATGATTCCATCATGGTTGTGGTGGACAAGTTGACAAAGGAAAGACATTTTATACCAGTTAAGTCTATGCATAAGACTGATGACATTACAAAGGTATTCATGAAGGAGATTTTCAAATTGCATGGATTTTCTAAGGCAATAGTCTCTGACAGATATGTCAAGTTCACTTCCAATTTTTGGAAGGGGTTGTTTGCAGATTTGGGTACAAAGTTGAATTTCAGCACTTCCTACCATCCTCAGACCAATGGATAGACCGAGAGAGTTAACCAAGTGCTAGAATACATGCTTTGCATGTATGTGATGGACAAACCAACCAAGTGGGAAGATTATTTACACCTGGTATATTTTTCTTATAACAATGGACATCAAGCGTCCTTGGGGATGAGTCCATATGAAGCTTTGTATGGCAGAAGGTGTAGGACACCAGTGACTTCGGATAATCCAGTGAGCAGGGTTGTGCTTGGTCCATAATTGCTCAAGGAGATGGAGCAGGAAGTTGTAAAGATCAGGCAAAATTTGAAGGCAACCTAGAATAGATAGAAAAGCTATGCAGATAAGCATAGGGTGAAAAGAGAGTTCAATGTTGGGGATCATGTTTACCTCAAAGTGAAGGCAAAGAAGAGTTCCTTGAAGCTTGGAATTTGTGCCAAGTTGTCACCTATATACTATGGGCCATTTGGAGTGCTTGAAAGAATAGGGCCAGTTGCATATAGACTTGCATTTCCTGCTAGCACTAGAGCTCATAATGTTTTTCATGTTTCTTTTATTAAGAAGTGTGTACATGATCCTAACCATGTAATAAATTGGGATGTGATTTAGGTGGAACTAGAGGGAGAGCTCCAAATAGAGCCTATGCACATCCTCGCCAGGAATTCCACAATGCTTCGGAACTAGGAAATAGGACAGGTGAAAGTGCAATGGGAGCACTATGGTCCTAAAGAAGCTACATGGGAGCTAGAGGATTCCATGGGACTGGCACATTTATTTTTGTTCGAATCTATGGATTGTTGAGGGTAGTACCAGCAAGCATTTTTTTTCAATGTTGTAAAGCACTGAGGGAAGTGCCGTTGAAGGGGGAGAAGAATGTAATATTAATATGTCGCAGTGGTCTAGGAACTGAAAACACAATCTCACAAATAATATAGACAAATATGCATAAAATTTGCAAAATGGTACTGCAATGGAAGTAGCAACTCTGTATAATCAAATGAAAGAATGATGATATAATACAATTATCATGCTAGATGCATGAATCCCAAGACAATTTGAATTCCCAAGGAGGTCATTCGAATTGAATGAGCGAGTCTAGCTTAACTGAATGTAAGCCATAGTAAAGACTCAAGTTAACCACTGATCAAAGCCCTAATTGACTCAATTGAGTCCTAACTGAAGTCAGAGTGCAATAAATGTCTGAGTCTAACTAAAAGTAGCTTAGACACATGTCACTGCAAGCAAACCAACAAGTGGTAGCGCATCAATGACTCCAATGAACCCCGATGAGGTTAACTGAAGTGTAACTGACCATCAGAAGTGGTTGGAGGCACCCCTGTTGACTCCAGTTCATTAAATAATCATTAAAAATCAATTTAATGAAGGGAGGTTCCTTCACTACTCTTTTTAACTTATTATAACCATTATTTAGCAATAAAGTGCATTTATGACACTCATATCACCCTCAGAGTGCTCCAGTTAGCCTCCCCAGATGGAGGATAAGGCTTAGTTAGCTTCCTTGAATGAAGGTAGGCATGGGTGTGCTCATGCTGATGTCATACAATGCTCCTCTAATGTCAATTAAGTCAATAAAACTTAGGATAGTGGTTTAACTAGGCCAAATTGACCAAAATGAGTGTGTATGGTGGTAAATGTCTCCAACACCCCCCCTTAAGCTATACTCAGGAGAAGTAGAAAACATAAAGTGCATAAAAATGATAGGGGCCCAGCAACAAAGGCCATAGGTCACGCTGTATAATACTAAAAATCAAATAATGCTCAAAACAAACCAAGCAAGGAAAAGAGGGAAAACCCAGCGGGAAAAAACCCCCCTCAAGATGAACACTGAAAGTAGTTGGATCACCCTGATGAACTCACCCCCAACAATGAACAAAGGTAAGTGAACTTATTTTTTGAAAATCTCTTGGTGAATATGTTTTCAGTCTGCTCATCAGTCAGGCAGTACTGCAGAATGATGGTCCTGTCATGCACTAGCTCCTTGATATAGTGCATGTGTATCTCTACATGCTTGGTCCTCTTCCTGGTAACTAGATCTGTGGATTTTTTAATAGCACTTTTATTGTCACAAAATAGGATAGTGGACAAATTAATACCAAGATAAAACTCTGAAAGAATGCCTTGTAACCAAATAGCTTGGATGCAAGCATTCACCGCTCCTCGATACTCGGCCTCTGCTGAAGACAATGCTATGGAAGCCTGCTTTTTTCTAGAACATCAAATGGGGCCACCACCAAAAATGAATACATATATGGAAGTAGACTTCCAATTAATAGAATCACCTACCCAATCAAAATTTGTGTATCCAACCAACTCTAGCTTGGAGTCTGCAGCATAGTGAATGCTGTAGGTCCTGGTTCCCTGAATGTACTGGAGGATCCTCTTAGATACCTTCCAATGAATATCATGGGGCTGCTGCATGTATCTTGATACATCATTCATGACATAAGAGATATGAGGTTGAGAATGAGTCAAGTACAACAAGCTACCAATCAGTTGTCGATAAATAGTTCAGTCCATGGGAGGTGTGCTTTTTCCTTCTTCAAGGTTGATCCTTGAAAGGAAAGGGAATGGTGCAGCCCTACATTAAGCCATGTTAAACTTGAATAATAGGTTTTATATGTATTTGGACTGAGTGACCATTATCTCATCATAATTTTGCTCAATTTTGAGCCCCAAATCGCTCATTTCAAATGCATTGTGGAGAGCAGTTTTGATGACTGAAATAGAAGCAACTGTGCTAGCTGTGATCAGTAAGTCATCAAAATATAAAAAAATAATAATCAAATTACCATCATACTACTATATATCCACATTTGGATCTGATATACACCTTTGGAAATTTTGCGAGAGAAGGAAGGCATCCATCTTGGAATACCACTCTCTTGGGGCCTGTTTTAACCAGTATAGTGACTTCTTTAGCTTGGAAACCAAAGATGGATCAGAAATTTAGCCCTTGGGATGCTTCTTGTATATCTCCTCATGAATATCTCCATGCATAAATTCTGACTTAACATCCATATGATGCACTTCCCAGTGCTTAGATGCTGAAATTGCCAAAACTAGGCGGATGGAGTCCAATTTTGCAACCGGTGCAAAAGTCTCATGGTAGTCCACACCTTGGACCTGGGAGAAACATTTTTCCACTAGAATTGACTTATATTTGCATTTTATTCCATATGCATCAACCTTATTCCAAAACACCCACTTGCATTGAACCAATTTCCTTCCCGAAGGAAGAGAAACTAGCTCCCAAGTAGTGTTTTTCTGAAGAGAATTCATCTCTTCATCCATGGAAACTTGCCATATTGGATCATTTAAAGCATGGTAGTAGGAATTAGGGTATGAAATTATCATCAAAAAACAATATTCATATATCAAATAATCAAGAGAAGATATCGCAATACCTGCTCTTTGGAAATCAGACCGGGTTCTCCTTGGATCATCCGGATTTCCAATGTTATCTCCTGTGGAGGAGAGTGTCTGTCGGGCCCAAGTTGGGAGATGATTTTGTACTTAAGGTTCTGATTAAGCATTTTATTTTTGTTGTACACTGATATCAAAAATCATAGGATCCAAATCAGGGTCATCACCCCCAATTTCGTCATCCAAATATTCAGTAGAATAGGAAGGAAATTTAGCAGTTTTCTCCTTCACTAGTTCCACCTCCTAAAGAGGCTCCATCGAACTTGACACTCCTTTCGATGATGATATATTTTGTTTTGATATCCAAAAGCTTGAAACCTTTTGGTTCATTAGGATACCCAATAAATAGACATTCTATACTTTGCAGTTTCAAAGCCCTCCTTTTATCAAGTGGAATTTGGGCCCATGCAGTGGACCCAAACACGCGCAGATTCGACACATCCATCTTGTGTCCAAAGCATACTTCAAAATGGGTATTCCCTTTCATGGATGAGTGTAGCACTCTGTTTTGAATATATTCTATAGCATGCATGGCTTCATCCCACAAATTTGCAGCCAACTTCTTTGATTCCAACAAACAGGTGGTCATCTCCTTGAGAGACCGATTCTTCCTCTCTGCTACACCATTCTGCTGGGGAGTGTAGGGAACTGAATGCTAGACCTGAATACCACTTTGGGAACATATGTATAGAAACTCATTACTGACATACTCCCCACCATTATCAGATCTCAAGATCTTGATATTTTGGCCAGATGCATTCTCAATCAAGGCCTTTAAATCAATGAATTTTTCACAGACTTCAGACTTCTTTTTGATAAAGAAGACCCATGTGTACCTGGAAAAATCATCAATAAAAGTCAGAAAATACCTTGATACATTCATTTATGTGATAGGCATGGGACCACTGATATCAAAATGTATCAGTCCCAAGATGCATGATGCTCGGCTTGCCTTACCCCGGTCGAACTTATGCTCACTTTGATTTCCAACAACACAGCCCTTGTAAATTCGAGTGGTTGCCTTGATGACTAGGAGGCCTTCAACCATATAATTTTTTTGTAATTGCTGCAATTATTTGAAGTTCATATCGCTGAAACTCTCATGCCACGGTCTACTAAATTCATTTCCACGAGTCAACAATGCGATGGGCTTTGCATCCGCCACAAAATGGGAGAACTCATAGGCTTTTGCATGATGGTTTGCAAGGCCTTTTGCTACAGGTTTCCTGGATGCAAGTTCTGTGATCTCTATATCATTCGGGCTGAAGGATACTCTCTTGGGAACTCTCGTATGTGTCATTTGATAAACACTAAGGATGTTTGATGCCAGAGATGGTACATACAAAACATTTGAAAAATAGCCTTTCTCAAGATCTACAGTATCTTGTCCTTCTGAAATAATAGTGGAGTCATCTCCCATGTGGATGGGAATGGATTTTCTAGTCTTGAAAGATGAGAAGGAGTCTTTTTCATCCATCATGTGGTTCGAAGCTCCAAAATATATCAAGAGTGCTTTGGAATTCAAAGTGCTTGCCATGAGGGCATGACCTCTTTCATGTTGTGGTTCCCAATCTTGTTGATCTCTCCTCCGAAACCTTTCCAAAATATTGATGTGATTTCTCTCAAGGAGAGAGGTAGCTTCACCAATTTTATTTTTCATGCAGGCATCTTCAGGGTGGAAGCCCTTCCCACACTATGAACACTTGACTTTTTCCTTTCCATGATGCCCTTTTCCTTTGTTCTTCTTTGAGCTGGAAGACTCTTCATGCTACTGGTTTTCAACTTTAGGCTTAGGAGCTTTGAATTTGGTTTTTGGGTTCTTTTGCTACTTTCCTTTACCCTTCATATCTTTGGGCCCCAAGACATGGAGGGCTTGATCACGGGAGGATCTGATGATCCCCATCTGGACAAGATTATCATGTTCACTTGTTAGGGACTCAATGAATGCATTGATTTAAGGCATCTTCCATCGAGGGGTTGTGATCTTCCTCGCACATAATGTAGAGACAAAAATTGAATAATCAGCTCCAAGTTTGGAGTATGGAGAGGATGAGCTGATCATCCTCCTTCTCCACCTTACATTGCTTCAACAGTAAGACAATGTGCTTGAACTTTGTGAAAAAATCATTCATGGTCTAGAAATTGGAAGGCTGGAGAGACATCAAATAATTCTCAAGCTGGTATACTCTCAAATCATCCTGCTTTCTATACAAGGTTTCCAATTTGTCCTAGATTTCCTTTGGAGTCTTCAATCCCGAAAGATGGAAAAAAATATCTTGGGAAACAAAGAGGCACAAGAATTCAAATGCTTCATCTTTCTTGTTCAAGAATCTAGATTTGTCTGTCATAGAAGCAGGCTCTTATTTAGTGTCCATAGTGACCCTATAGAGTCCGTTGGCATGTAGCTGGATCTCCATGTCTCCTTTCCATGAGTGGAAATTGAATGGAGTCAAGAGTTCTACAGAAGAATCCATCTGAAACTATTGGAGCGAATGATTTCACCTGCTAAAAAATTGAAAATCACAACAAAAGGGGCACCATAAGGTTGGATATCATGCACATTTTAGGCTTTCATCACACCCATCATAGTTGATCAAGCAAGCTTGACCAACAATTTCCTTACTTGGGGTATTAAGTGGTAATCCTTGGCTTCTGGTGCAGTGCTGGAATTTTTGAGCTTTGCTCAAACTTTCATGCAAGATCTGTCAAAAACCTTGTTTTTGAGAGATCTGAGCTTCATCCTATTGTGATATTTGATACCACATTAATTTGTCACAGTGGTCTACGAACTGAAAACACAGTCCCACAAAGAATATAGACAAATATGCATAAAATTGGCAAAATGGTGCTGCAATGGAAGTAGCAGCTCTGTATAATCAAATGAAAGAATGATGATACAATACAATGATCATGCCATATGCATGAATTCCAAGACAATTCTAATTCCCAAGGAGGTCATTTGAATTGAATGACTGAGTCTAGATTCACTGAATGTAATCCACAATAAACACTCAAGTTAACCACTGATCAAAACTTTAATTGACTCAATTGAGTCCTAACTGAAGTCGGAGTGTAATAAATGACTGAGTCTAACTGAAAGTAGCTTAGACACATGTCACTGCAAGCCAACCAATAAGTGGTAGTGCATCAATGACTCCAATGAACCCCAATGAGGTTAACTGAAATATAATTGACCATCAGAAGTGGCTGGAGGCACCCCTGTTGACTTCAGTTCATTAAATAATCATTAAATAATCAATTTAATGAAGGGAGGCACCTTCACTACTCTGTTTAACTGATTGTAACTATTATTTAGCAATAAAGTGCATTTATGACACTCAGATCACCCCCAGAGTGCTCCAGTTAGCCTCCCTAAATGAAGGAGAAGGCTTAGTTAGCCTCCTTGACTGAAGGTAGGCATGGGTGTGCTCATGTTGATGTCATATAGTGTTCCTTTGATGTCAATTAAGTCAATAAAACTTAGGATAGTGGTTTAACTAGGAAAAATTGACCAAAATGAGTGTGTATGGTGGTAAATGTCTCCAACATGTAATACCCCAGTTTTGACCTAGGTGTGGAGCTAGGAAAAAGACCCACCATTGATTTAGTGTTTATGTTTTGGCAATTAACATATGGCTGATGGTATTTTTTTTAATGCTAGCTGAACATTAAAAAGATGGGCATTATGTTTATTTGCAATTTTAATTAAAAACCCACAGTCGACTATGTGAATGCAACTAAATGAGATGGGGGCATTATTTTTCCTAAGGATGAGGGAGTGGGGGATTGGAAGAGTGGGGAAATTCAAATTGGGAAGAGCCCCACTTTGGGAAAAATGTTTTTTGAATTTCTTGGTCAAGAAAACGCCAAAAACAACCAATTTTCCCTCATGCGACAGCGTTTCACCTTCCCTCACGATTTGGATTGAACAAAACACTTTTGGAAACCCAATTGGGTAGTCATGCAGTAGCCAGGAAGCAAAAATGATTCTAAGTCTGAACCATTCATGAATTTCTCCTGTCCGGCAAGCTAGATCCTTCACATTTTTTGTTTTCCTGTGTGGATTGTTCTCTCTCATGTTTTCCCCTGTCGGCTAGTTGTTTTCCTGAACACGATTGCCCTGAATCTGATTTTGTGTCTTTTATTTGAAAGGTCAACAACATTTTCATTTTGTTAATTTGTAGAAATTAGTCTGGCACTGGCAATGTTCAAAAATTCGTAAATTTATGTGTGTGTATGTAATCCCTGGCGTCTGCTACATTTTGATAAATCCCAGGATTGTGATCACTGTGTGTGCATCCACGTTTGGAATTTGATTTGATTTAAGGAATGGAAATAGAGTCTATACTTTCTTGATAAACCTAGTGTGTGAAAGAACCTCACAGACCAATCTAGAAGGCTGGTTTTCTTCTTTGCATGCCCTGACTAGAATTGGATGGGAAGGCATTTCTTGAGGGACTATGTAGCAGAGAAGGGAATGCTTCCTTGTATTGGGTGTGGAATTGTTTAGAAATCAGGCTAGATTCAATGTGGGTGTTCATAGCTCTTGGGTTGAGCTCACTAGCTTACCAATCAGTCTTTCCACCTCCTTGGTAGCCCGATAAACCCAACTGGAAGGATGGCTTGGCTGGTATCCTGATAAACCCATCTATTGGCTTGGCTGTGTCTCATGTGAATTTGACTAAGTGTAAACCACTTCCTCAGTAAGTCCGATAAACCAAACTCTGTTGGCTTGACTGATTTTTATTGTATCCTTGTCTATGGGGAAATTCTACTAGGGTTCCTTAATATTTCTGGAAAATCATGCCCAGCTCGGGGGTGACAGTGTTGCTGAGAGATTAAAGAGCACACTGGACTATGGTTGGGTGGAACGTTGCAGCGACGTAGCTGGTTGCGGGACAAGCTTCTCCAAAGATAAGTATTCTTGTTTATTTAAGTTCTGCAACTGTATTGGCTTATGAATTATAATGAAATTATCATGAACATATTGAATGCATCAATGTATTGAATGAAGGATTTTCTTCCGATGTATATATCATGTAAATTTCATTATGCATCTGTGTATTTATATGATTTAAGTTCAATGCATTTTATATATGTATTATGTTCATGGGGAATTAGACAGCCCATGTTGATAGATGTTGTCACATCCTCTCCACCGAGTAAGGGTTGGGGATGTGACATTCATAGTCATGGTTTTTTGTAGAACCCTCCAACCCCCAACCAACTATGATCTTAAAAGAGTAGTTTGTGTAGGGAGTTAGCTAGGGTCAGTGTTGAGGATAAGGGGTTAAGGGGTATGTAGATAGGGATAAGTGGTTAAAGGGTATGTACATAGAGATACAAGTTTGGTATTAGAGGGTATTTTTTCACTTACATGCATGCATGGGTTAGGTCCATGCATGTGACCCCATGGACAATGTGCGAAACCCCTATTTATCATACATTTCCTACATAGGGAATCACTGGCCCACAAGTGGGCTTATATGGTCATCATGTCAAGTTATAGAACACCATGGATGATTATTTGGATTTATTCCATTGAAAAAAAATGAGATACAACATCATATATTTGACCACTTTCATATATAACATCATATTTTCTATGCATAATTAAACCCAAATGAAATCCAAATTTTGAACCAAAAAACCGATGACACATTAACTTGAACCAAAACCCATTAACCCCTACCAAGAAAAATTCCTGAACTTCTTATACCTAACTACATGATAAGTTCTTGTAACCTGTATCCCCCATCCCAAGAAAAATACACACCCTCTAACTATGGCCAAGTGCTAATATATACCCCCCACCTAAAACCAAATAAACCTTAAGTTTTACACTTGAATACCATTTAAACTTGACCCCTAATACTAATATATATAAATTATAAATCCCTAACTCCTAACCCCCATGACATAACCAAACTCCATATCCTTTCACTTGATATAAAACCATGGGGTCTTCACTTAGTGAAACCATGCCATAGAACCTTCATTCATACAATATTAAAGAATACCCCTAGTTTCACTAGATATTGATAATTACTTACAAAAATCCTTTTGTTGAGCTGCCCTCCCAATACATCTTTCTAATTAAAAAATATGTATTTTTACAATGTATTCATTATTTTTACTACAAACCCCTTTTATACCCCCACAATACCTATAAACCCCCCATTCCCTACTCCCCACCCCCCAATACTTACAATATATTAACCTTATTTTTCACAGTTAAAATCCCCCCCTTTATAAATGAACGTGATAAGATATTGCTCAACAAGGTGAATCCCCCGTGTATAAAACCCATACTCCTTAATATTAATTCATTTTCCTAACTACATAGCCATAAACCTAACACAACGAAAACACATACCCCTTACCTTAACCCAAACATTCCTGCACCTAACTACATAAACCATAATCAAATTCTTTCTCATAACTTTGTAACTCATAAGTACCTTGTAAGAAAAAACTTGAAATGATGATGATAAAAAATTCCTAGAAAAATATTCCATGTGATTCCACATTGGCCCACAGTTAAGCTACAAAGGAAAATGTCATGACCTAAATTGGTTTACATAAATGTATTATGACAAAGATTTGATTTGTGGACTATGCTTTGTTAAACTTAGAAGGGACCATTTGAAGAAGGGTGCAAAAGATAAAAACAAATGGAGCTTTGTGGATTGAGTTAGTCTATTTAGATTGTTTAACCCTTTAATAAATACATAAATGTGTTTTTAAATATTATTTTAATAATATGAATTCAAGTAAAATGAGGCGTATTTGGTGTTATAACCTTAAGGTAATAAAGTACCACTATATAAAAATTAACAATTAGAAAAATGATATTATTTTCAAATCTACTCCTCATCGAAAGAAACCCTATGGATTCCACTTGTGGATGGAATAATTGGGTGTAACCTTGAGCTTCATCCAATCCATGAAGCCCATTTTTTTTAACTCAATAGATTTTTACACAATACAAAGTACATTTTCACACTTCTATGTTATAATGACTTTTTATGTTGGATGATTATATTATAACTTTGGTATTATGCATTCTAAAGTAAATAAATATAGGAGTATCATTGCAAATATGAGTAATTGTTCCACCATTATGAAACAAGACACTCTAAGGTTTTTCATAGTTGTAATTCATACTAATTTTAATAATATTCCAAATATTTTATGCCAAACACATTGTAGATGTTATATTGTTGAAGTCACATTCCACATGCACATATGTTTTTTTAAGCTGCAATTTATTTTCCATATGTATAGTTTCAAATTCATACTAATTCTCCATAAAGTAATATATATTATGCAAGATTATCTTAGACTTATTGACATTGCAAGAAGTCAAGTTCATGTTAATTTGGTTACAAAATGGATAGTATTGTACTAATAGATTTGAATATTTTATCATAGAAAGAAGTTGGAAACCATCCATAGCTCTACACAATCAATAATTATACATGAGAAATATGGAGCAAATGTAGAATCCAACTATAAAGTGAAAAATCTAAGAATGTATTAATATTGAAGGATAATTTAAACCTCTAAGATTAGCACAAAACCAACTATCTACCAATAAAACACTTAACATTCTAAATTTAATTTACCATGTTGAATTGTCATGCTACAAGGCCAAGTATGCCTAAAAACTTAACCTTCCGAAACTTAGTCTACAAGATCTATTGTTATAAACAAAAACTAGAGATAAGTGATTCAATCTTCTTCTGCATAGTTTTAATGGGGGTGTTGATAATTAGTTTATGTATATCTATCTCTCTCATATTTAGAATCTAGCACCAAATTATTACATAATCACTTTCCAAAATATAGAAAAATACTAAAGTGTATTAATGGATTGTCTATTGAAGATGCATTGCAAGCACAAATTTAAAAAAGTTTCAACGTTGTCCTTGTGCATTACATTAATTAATCTATAGGAATTATTTTTTATGCTCTAATTTTTAGTGTCAGTCATGTTTGAGTCTGGAAACCATCCCACAGCGTTGATGCATGTGTCTAGTATAGCCATTGCAAATTTCAATCCAAGCAAGCACAAATTTAAAAAATTTCAACATTGGCCCTATGCAGCACATTAATTAATCTATAGGTATGGATTTTTATGCTCGAATTATTAGTGTCAATCATGTTTGAGTCTAGAATCCCTCCCACAATGCAAATGCATGCATCTAGTCTAACCATGCAAAATTTTAGTTCAAGCAAGCACAAATTTAAAAAATTTCAACGTTGGCCCTGTGCAGCACATTAATTAGTCTATAGGTATGGTTTTTTATGCTTGAATTGTTAGTGTTAGTAATGTTTGAGTCCGGAAACCCTCCCATAGTGTAAATGGATGTTTCAAGTCTAACCATGCCAAATTTCAGTCCAAGTAAACACAAATTTAAAAAAAATTAACCTTGTCCCTGTGCAACACATTAAGTAATCTATAGCTATGGTTTTTGATGCTCGAATTGTTAGTGTCAGTCATGTTTGAGTGTGGAAACCCTCCCACATCATCAATGCATTGTGTGTCTAGTCTAACCATGCCAAATCTCAGTCCATGCAAGCACAAATTTAACTATGCACCCATTCACTCAACCTACAATGCAATATCCTACACGATGGATGTCATGGTCATCACAACCAAATTACCCAACTCATTGGCCCCCAAATTGGATAAATCCTTACCCAAGGAATTAGTTCCCTCACCCATAGTTTCAACAACCGCAGCTGCAACTCTCTTCTAATCATGCACCAATTAATGTACGATTACGACCTTGGCTTCCTGCATAACCTAGTCCTAAGCCCAACAATAAGGTAGTGCAGCAAATTGATCCATTTAACATGCCAACTTATTTTATCACCCCTATCCCATGCAATGAATTACATTTATTCTATGGGAGGGTGGTGGAACCCATTCTCATTGAGGGTGTTCCATCCCCTATGACTGAATAAAGAATCCATGAATGGGTGGAAATCCCAATTGGTACAGTAATCCCCATTCTCGAGGATATTGAAGCACTTGTGGAGACACACATTAGGAATTGCAAGACTGCAATAGTTTCTAAAGGATGGGTCAACCTAATATATTGGATGAGATTCCAGTTCAACTGTATCATATCCTACATAGGATAACTTCACCATATCATCCACATGCTAATGGTCAAATGGAAAGTACAAATAAAGTGATTGAAGTTATTCTTACAAAAATTGTAAAGAGTCGTCATAGGGACTGGGCCGAAATACTTCATGAAGCTCTATGGGAATATATAACTACATGGTGCAATACCATAGGGTTCTCTTCTTATGAATTAGTGTACAAGAAATTTTTTTCTTCCCTGTTTAATTTGTGATTAAAACTTACCGCTTTAGAAGTGAACATGGATTTAACAGAATCCCAAATGGAACTTTTGAATCAATTGAATGAGATCAATGAGAAACATGCAACTATTGTACATCATACTTCAATGATTCAGTATCAACGCTCCAAGTGTCATGATAGGTATATCAAGAAAAATATGTTCCGTGAAGGAGGCTGGGCCTTATTATATGACTCATCATTCAAGCAGGATTTTAAGGGGAAGTTGTGCACCAGATCATTGGGAGCATACAGAGTGGACACAATTTTTTATAAAGAAACTGTGTGATTGACCACGATTGATGAACAACAAATACCACTATTTTCCAATGGTCATCGGTTGCGACACTACCATAAAACGCTATCAAAGGATTCATTTTCTTCTCATGTTTCTTCTAATGAAAATTTTTAACTGGTACAAGAACATGGGTCTCCTCTTGTTCCAGAAACTCCTTAATATTTTGCATATCTTCCACGAAGTTGTATATAAATAAACGTGTAATTTCTTGCTCTATTTTTTTGTATAGTTTGATAGATGGTTCAATAATTTTTCGATGGGTCGTCTTGATGGGTTTTGTGTAAGAATTGTGTGTAGAGATAGGTGCAAAGGATCCAAGAAGAATAGAAACAGTCGTAATGCACCAATCGATTGCAAAGGTGATAAGTGGTCCTCTACATATTGTTGGAAAATCATTTGTGAGGGGAATTGTTGTGTTAGGAAGAGGCTATTTAATTTCATTCAGGCATCGCTGGATTTTGTTCTATCTGAAACTCTGTCAATCTTACTGCTTTTTTCTGAAACTCCACCAACTTTTCCACCAAAATTCCGCCATATTTTTTCTGAAAATCCACCAATCTTACCACTTTTTTCCAAAACTCCACAAGCTTTTTCACCTAAATTCCGCCAACTTTTTGCTGAAACTCTGCCATTAATACCATTTTTTCCAAAACTCCACCATCTTTTCCGTTAGAATTCCAACAAATTTCTAATGAAAGTCCGCCAATATTATTGCTCTTTGACAAAACTCCACCATCTTTTTCGCCAAAATTTCTCCAATCTTACTGCTTTTTGTTGAAACTCCACCATCTTTTCTGCCAATCTTGCTGCTATTTGTCGAAACTCCACCATCTTTTCTGTTGAAATTCCACCAACTTTTTGTTGAAACTCCACCAATATCATCACTTTTTTCCCAAACTCCACCAACTTTTCCACTAAAATTCCATCGACTTTTTGATGAAACTCCTGCAATCTTACCGCTCTTGTCTGAAACTCCACCAGATTTTCTGCCAAAATTTTGTTGACTTTTTTATGGATAGATTTGATCTTTATAATTGATGAAGGATTGCCAACTTTATTAATTCATGTGATCAGGGACACATTAATCGAACGAATTGACAGTAAAAGCGAGTCATTCAGTGTTGATCACAAATGAATATGTCACGACCACTTTTCTAATCGAGCGAATATGTTATGATCACCACTTTTTTGTAATATTTATATCCCACTGCCACCCTACCACTCCATGCATTAACCAATGTGGCATGATCTCATCCCATGATTACATTATCTTTCTAGCTGAAATACCTAACAAATCCCCACTATTTCATTGTTTTTCTTGCACACTGCAATCTCAACATCCAAATTTGGAAGCTTTTGTGTGCATCATTTGAGGACTACTAAAGGAATTTAATATGGGGGGTTTTGTAGTTAGACACGAGGCTGAAACAACAAATTACTTATGTTGGAACATGGAATTCTTGGAAATATTTGAAGAGATGGGATGGATAGCATATTTTGAGGGACTGAACAGGTTCAACGAAGAAATGGCACTGAAATTTTCCTAGAATCTAGAAGGGGACCATTTGATGTTGGGGGGATAATAAATGATGTCTTGAAGCATGTTATAATAGATATAAAAGGATTATCAATGGCTGGAAAGAGATTGTTTTTTCTAAAGGTGATCAAATTAAATGGAAAGGAGGAATTCCTCATGGCAGGGGATGAGGAACAACAATGGAGACCCTGCCTTGGCCATGGGATCAAGTCACAACTTTGTTGAAGAAGTATGATACCTATAAAGGTAGGTATCATGTCATCTACACTTATGATTTTGTGTTGCTTTCTCACTTACACCATGGAATCTTGATCAATATGCCTTATTACTTAATGAAAACCATGAAAAACATGGTGCATTATGCACGGATGTCTCGACGCCTCCAGGATTCCATCATTAATAATTGTCTGATCAAACTATTAATACGTAGAACCATTAATCAAAGACATTTGTCTTGGGGGAAGTTTTTTGTTGAGGATGTAGTAGGACATGTGGTCATAGAAGAAAGTGATAATGGAAGTGAGGGGGAAGATGATTGGAGGATCCCGTCTGGACAGTTGAGGGGAGAGAGAAGAGGTAGGGAATCAGGTGGAGAAAGAATTAATAAAGATGGAGAATTGGGGGAGTCCATGAACACATAAGGGATTCAAAACATAAATCCTCAGGATCCTATGAGAATTTCATTCCAATACTTATAAGTAAATGAATAAGGAAGGAGAGAAGGGACTAAAAAATCAGGAAAGAACATGTTTGGAGATACAATATCCTTTTAACCCAAAAGAAGTTATCGAGACGAGGGTAGAATCATCATGTAAGGATGATTCTAATTATATGGTTTCAGAGGAGGTTGAGATACTGCTAGAGGGTTCCACTCTCCCTATGCTACAGAAAAATAAGTGGAATTTGTGCACTCTAAATCAACCATCATGGGCCTTAAGGAAAATGAGGACCCGATCCTTTGTTGCGGCAGAGGAATTATGAATGGATAAAGAAAACATTGAGGTTCTAATTTTAAGACCATGACAACTCCCCAGAACACAAGAACCAGGGGGTGGTCCAACTGTTGTCAGCCCACAAGAACCTACTGCAACAGAGGGGGAATCTAATAGAAAACTTGCTCCTGGAAAACAGTTTGTTGAAACAAGAGGTGTAGGTGCTTAAAGAGGAGCTGGAAGGATTGAAAGAGATATTAAAGAAACATGAAGATCATAAATTGGGCTCATTAGCGAAAGTGTCCTTTCATATAGAAAATTTACTGCTTGTATCAGAAGAGATGGAGCATGAGGATATTGTGTGTTTATAATGTGGAGATATATTCAGAAAAGTGGTTTATAAAGTCATGCTCACAAGATTATCATCTTGGAGACTCGCATAGATAAGGCAAGAATAATTAGTGTCGAAGGATATATAGAATCAAAATATGGATATAGTCTTTTAAACAGTGGATAATTAAGAGCTCTAGGGCTAGGAACCTGAGAATGTCACTACATGGGAGATGTTGTCTTCAGACTAGGGAAAGCAGGGATTAGAAGAAAAATCATCACAGTCGTAGGGGATTGTTGAAACACAAGAACCAAGGATCCTAGAAACTATCAAAGCCATTGCTTAGGAAAAATTATCGCAACAACTGGAAATTGTTGAAACACATAAACCAACAATTCAAAAAGGATAATTTGATGAGACTCCAGAGCTGGAAGGTCAAGAATATGTTACTGAAACACAAAAACTGGCTGCCGAGACATGAAATTTTGTTGTTGAAACACATGAGTTGGATGTTGAAACTACAGATTTAGCACCTCATGAGCAACCTTCAACCTAGAAAAATGATGTTGGAACAAGAATCCAGGAACCTTTGGAGGTTATTGAGCTGGATAATGATGATGAAAAGGCTGAGGAAGAAATAGAAGAAATATCCCTATTAAAATATGAATTAGAAAAGTAGAAGTATCGAGCTGGCATGTGCGAGGAGTGGATGATCCCCCTACCTTTACACAGGAACACTTTCAAAGAACTCAAGGAGAAATGGGATGAGGAACTAACTTTCCAAATATTTCAATGGGAAAAATTATAGGAAGAATAGAAGGAGATAAAAAATTTCAAGGCCATGCAGAAAGAGAAGAATCAAATATATGATTTAGCTTAGGAATTATTGAGTTGTATGCCCCCCTCACCATCCTATTCAATCTTCCTCTTTGAACAATCAACTTTGCTTAAGTTGAGATCCATTAAGGAGGGGAGACCGTATTAGTTTGTTACATCTTCCCAATTTTTAGATTCTTTTTCTCATAGTGACTTCTCTGAGAAAAACTTACTTTGTGAATTTTACTTACATGAAATAGCATTCTTCAAGGATCGATCATCTAATATTGTTCCATACATAGGAGATATCCATTTGAGGGATATTTCCTCCTTTGTCACTAATCAGATGAGATGGTGGCATGCCTCTTAGAATATTCGAAGGGATGAAGACAATTCTACCCTCTGGATTCGAGGGGAACCACAATCCCCTGAAGCTATATTTGCAAGACAAAGGCAATACCTCTCCTCTCCCTGAAATATTAATCAAATAGAAACACTCCATCAAAATTCCATGTCTGCCTGTGCCAAAATGATATCACAACATGAACCTTATGCCATAGAGCACAATAAGTGTCGATGGGAAGCCTCTTCAAAATCCATGAGGATAAGAGAGGCATACTGTTTTGAAAATTTTGAGTATGACTTATCTCAGGTCCGTGAGTACATTAAGTGTATCCAATCATGTGGGTCAAGTTTTCTAGGGCTGGGGTTTATATTTCCACTTATATGGTTTCCCGAGAAGGAGTACATGAGTGTCTACATGTTAACCAAAAAGGAAGAAAGGGTATGTTGGGAAGATTTGGTTTCCTATAAGGGGTTTGTGAAATTGGGAGTCAAACCTAAGTCCTCCTTCAACCTTACTGGCCTCCACAAAAATATCTTCAATTCAGACTCAAGTTCGGATTCACAAGATTTTGTCGCACGAGGATATGCAATTAGAAAGTTGGGGGGAGATGTTGGGCCCTATAAATTACCTTTTTGCTCACTCCTTTTATGATCCTTTCCCATGTTTTTCTATACTAATGTGACTCAATTTGATATACTTTCTTAATTAAGAACATGTTTCCAAGAAGGTATAATCAATTATTGCTTTGTTTTATTAATGCCTAGAGTTTTACCTATGATTATGATTTTGTTTCCTAATGAGCTAACTTGTGACGAATTTATGAAGCAACCGAGACTGCAAGAAATTTGGCTATATCAACTTTTTGAGACACAAGGATACGACTAGTTCATTATCAGTTGTTACATCCCCAAGGTTCTTGTTCAAGCCTTTGCAGAAAAAACTAGAGGTACCTTCCACGTGGTCAGTTGAGACTCATGCAGTATTGATTCAATTCGAATCATCAAAGATGTTAATGTTATGAAAAATGTTTCACTTGAATGAAATTATTAACGAAATTGTTTTTGCTGTAAAAATGATGATTCCATAGTCTAAAGATCTTTGATCTTCATGGTTGTCTGAATTAGGAGGAACCAGGACTAGTATTTAAAGGAATACAGGATGGTTCACGAGACTAGGCTTATTTAGGAATAACGGATTGTGATAGTGGGTGTGGAGAATTCTGTAAATGGACTTCATATTTAATGAAAGTGGCATTATATTCTCAATTTATTGTGTATTGGTTTTTATTAGTGCCTAGTGGCATCTCTGTTAGAAGGCAAGGGCCCACCTTCTCTCAGAGTTGCCGAATTAATTAGCTGCTTATTTCTTATGTTTGATTTTGTGTTTGGAATCATAATTAGAATTTCCTTTGGTGTGTTGTAACAGTGTGAATATTAAGCATATGATTTTTTAGTTTATTTTCTTGGTGTCTTGAAACAGTTGATTGAATAGCGTATAGTTTTATTTCTGCAAGTGTATTATTTATCATTGCTGATACAGTTGTGTTCTACTATTGTGCTCCTTATCTTTTGAGAACTACATATCTGGTAATGGCATATGAATTGGTAGAGTAGGAAATTTACTCTCCCTTATGATTAAGCCTGGTGATCATTGTGCAGAACTTTCTCATGGTAGTGATTCTGGATTTAACTTCTTGTAAAAGAAACTTAATTTATTTTTGAAGCGGTCATTCCAAGCATTAATCTAGTAGAAAGGCTTAGAACTCTTTAATCTCTTGGAAATTTAATTAATGTTGAATTTGGATTAACTAGTAAAGCGGAGCATAGACTGGAAATTAAGAAAACTGGGTAGTTTAGTTGATTGATCAATTACTTAATGTTTATGCATAGATTTTGCGTCGTTACCTTAAAAACAAACATACCTCCTTAGGTTGACAATGAATATTGAGCACTCTATTTATTATTTAATTAATGATAAATTATAGTGACCAACATGTACCATCTATTAAGTGTAATTATGTTTCTAGTGTAGTTACCAAGAATCACACTGGAGTTACAAAAAATCGCTTATATTTGATTATAAATCAAAACATGGATACTATGAGCTACATCCAAAAGGATGCTGGTCTTTGAATCATTTTGTTGTTGACAAGTGAAGGATAAATTTCAAACCTTACACCTCCAAACAAAAAATTTAAAACTTGATTCTTTTACAAATATATGATGTTGCAAATAAATTACAATAGAGATTCAGTCCAAGCAAGGACAATTTAAAAAAAAAATCAACATTAGCCCAGTGCAGTACATGATCAAGCACATCATTTGGGTTAGCATGATAATTGTGCATTTCCTTACTAAGCTTCTCTTTATTTCGATAATAATTTAATATTCTCTAATGAACAAGGCCAACTGCGTGAAGGTGGAATCTCTTATGCCCCCCCCCCCCCCCCCCCCCCCCCCCCCTCACATCACTCTCAATTCCCCATAACCCAACAAAATATATGTAAAAAAAGTGTTTTTTTTCATACTTAATAATCAATTTCTCTAATTATAACATATTCCAAAATACAAGGAAAATGGAAAAAACGCTAAGAAACAAATAATTTATGCGTACCAATAAAATTCAATAATTTTATCACTATATTAAATCAAAGAATATAGAGTAGATATATTAAGGCATACCTCATACACTTTAAATGACTTCATCATCTTCTTCATCCAAGTCATCATCTGTATCATACAATCCACATTCAACATTGTAAGGATTGGCCATATCATCATTGTCATCGATGTCAGTTATGATCATCATGTCATCATCGATATCATCTTCATGTACATTATATGCTACATCATCTTACTCAACTAATTCTTGTAATACCCCAGTTTTGACCCCTTGGTATTTAATTGTACATAATGTAAATATTGTATTGAGACCATGGCATGGAGCTCAAGGCCAAGGCCCTGCCATTGATGAATGTTTTATGGATAGGTGATCGAGGCTGATACCTATGGTGATAGTGCTAAGTCAAGCATGGTAGATATTTTTGATATATAATGTAAATGTACAAATTAATATAATACTACAACTAGCTATGGGACTCCAAACGTTAAAGAGATGGGGGCATGATTTCACAAGGAATAAGGGGGGGGTATTCAAACCCTTGAACCAAATGGGGAAAATACAAATGTCAAAGGGTAAACCCATAAAGTTGTCTACCACCCATTTTATCTTTTTGTGCCAATCATTTATTTCTACCAGAATTTGGTTGAGGAAGTTAAAGCATGGGGATGAGAAGAGTATGGGAGTCAAATTCAAATTTGGGAAGCCACCCATATTTGGAAAACATGTTTTTAACTTCTTGGGAAAGTAAAGTCTTGGAAATTCATTCCCATCCCATTATTCACCTAGGTGTTTGCTCCTTGACACAACTGGAGATAGTTGGGGCACTCTCATCCCATTTTTTCTGCATTTTTTCTCTATTTCTACATGCCAGAAATTGGTTTTGGTCTTGTTGAGTGAATGTATAGCAAGGATTCACAATTTGGGGGTTTTAAGAGGCGTTATTGTCTCCCTCACGTAACAAGATCTTGTTTTGCATTTACCTCCACGTTTTTTTGTCATTTTCTCATTTTTCCATACCTAGAATTTCGTTTTTGGAGTTGTGTAATGAATGGGTAGAGAAGACCCACAATTTGGGTGTGCATGGGGGTCGTTTAGCCCATATAGTTCCTAGAAACATTTTGTGAAATCATATTTTTCACACAGGGTTCTTTCCCCATTTTACTAGTTTTTTTTTGGTTGCAAACCCTTTTTTGTTATGATCAATGGCTGGGAAGGTAGATCCATGATTTGGGTGTGAATAGAGGTCGTTTTTGCATCTTTGAAGCCATTAAACATTTTGATCATTTGGGTCACTTTTCCCCATTAGCCATTCTCAATTTCGGTTCCCATGACATTTTTTTCCATACCCAAGACTTGTATTATGTTGTGAAGTGCATCCTTGTGTTTCCTTGTCTGAGTAAGTCCAAGGAACCCATCTGTTAGTGGGATGACTATGATTGCATGAGATTATTGGCTTGACTATGGGTGTCTGGTCTTACTGTATGTAAGTCTGTGTTCCCTAGTTCCTTGTGGAAATAATTCCCAACTCAAGGGTGGCCATGATGCTGATATATTAATGAGCACACTCTCCTATGGTTGGGTGGAACGTCGCAGTGACATAGCTAGTTGCAGGGAATTTTATTCTCAATATAAGTATTCTTGTATTTAAATCTACAACTATATTTTCTTTGTAAATTATCATGAACATGTTGAATGCTTGAACATGATGAATGCTCCTTTTTTATGAGTTATGAACAACATGAATGTGGGGAATGAATGATGTTGCTTTCACTGTGTATTTACATGTATTATACATATGTGTATGCATTTTATGTTCAATGCATTTTATATTATGTTCATGGGGCTAGATTTCCCATTTGATAGCAGTAGCAGTGCAGTCACGTCTTCTCCATCAACGAGATGAGGGGAGGGGATGTGACAATTATTTGACATATTCTTTCAGAACATGATCTTCTAACTCATGTTGATAATCTTCAACGTTGTATTCTTCTTTGAGACCCTCTTCATTACCTTCCTCTATGTTATGATTTACTGGCCTTCCCTTTGGATTGTGTCTCACAGCAAATGACCAACCCCCTCTACCTGGAACCTTAGATTAAAATACCTATTTACATTGGATTGGAAGAACATAGGCCTCCATTCCCAGCTCAAAAAACCTTGTATTAACCATGGTAAATCAATTATAATGCTCAATAATAGTTTTTCCGGGATCATGTTGATTCAATGATAACCTGTACCATTTGAAAACAAACAAAACTACCTTGAAGGAGTTAAAGTCACGCTAAAGAATATATTCCAAATACCCATAGTATCGATTTCCTGAGAGTTCTGGATGTCTATCACTTATAGAGGAAACATTGGTCACCTCAAAGACTACAGATATCCCACAATCTGATGTCTTCTTTGTTTAATCCAACTTTTTGATGCGATATTTATAGCTATTGCACCACATAGCCTTATGGTGTTTTACCTACAACAATCCATACACATAAAGATTATGTCATGATCCATTTATGATTAATTGCATGTTTATGACCTACAGGGAAAAAATCAACATTTACATCAATATGTTTGCAAAAAAAATAAATAGTGTGGTTTATTAATATGATTTTCTGCTTATATTTTAAACCATATGATAAATTGATTTCCCTTTCAGTAAGATTGGTATCTCCACTATGATGTTATACTTTAACCAATGAAGCCACACCTTCCCATGATATTCCATGACTATATTGTTCACATCGTTCAATCCATACCTTCATCCATTCAAGATTGTTTGTGATGTATAAATGAAGTGCATCCCACTCTCAACCAACTGTTTGATGAAAATAAAATTAAAATTCAATAGAAATGTATATTCACTTAACAAAGTATACACTTTTAATTGATTCATATTGAATATAAAAATTAGAATTTGTATGATATATACATAAAAATCAACATTCAAATGTCTTATATTAATTAATCTCCACTAGCTAATAATTACCTTTCACCTTTCTCAATCTACCTTTCCCCTTTGGGTACTCCCCTTCAAAAATTTTATTGGATTGCGGATCACAAATATGACCAAAAATGAGCTTTGACACTAATTTAGGAATATATTCACTAATATACATCATGTTTTTGTATACCATATATCACTCCATCATATAACCTTTAGAACATGCTCATTGTCTAACCAAATCCTTCAAAAATTTCAAGTGCCTCTCAACCATCCACATGGACCTTGAGTGTACAAGCCCACACAATTCAATCTCCTCAACTTGGTGTATGAGGTAGTGTATGTGTGCATTGAAAATCCTAAAGGTATATCCTTTTGCATTTCACACATGAGACGAGGAATTTCTCTCCTCCAGTACTTTATATTTCTTTATGTATTTATTTAGATGACAACCATCTACAAGTGATGCAAACCAATCATGAGATTTAACCCAAAAAAAACATTATATTACATAACATGATCAATTAGTGTACAAAAATAAAATATAGGTTCTACAATGAATTAAAAAAACAATAAGAGCATGCAAAATACTTATCTCATGTATTTCCTAATATTAATATAACTTGTTTAACATTGTTGTTGAAGTTGTCTCAGAGAGAAATTGGTAGAACACCCTGTAACAATATACAAATAGTTTCATTTTTTTTACAAAAAGTAGACAAAAAATACCAACAATATGCACTAGAATAAAAAATATAGCAATAATTATATGCATACCATAATAATTACCTTCATGAAGATATGTCAATCATGTGTTTTCACCCTCGCAAAATCACCTCTCTTTGTTATGATATTCTTAATGTTTGAATAAAATCCGGTGTGAAATTTAATTTTTCGCTTGAATTCTTTTACAACATGACTTTGTTGCTCCATTAACATCCATGGAAGTGAGTTTATATTAATTTGGTATCCATTTCTATAAAATTGAATGGTGTCTTTCATTGCATGGTTGGATTCTTGGATGTCATTTCAAATTTTGACATTTTTTCTTTCTCGGTACTTCCATCCGATATTTGCCATAATGTTTCAGCCACATTCTTTCTGATATGCACTGTATCAAACATATAAGAAACTTTGTAGGTTCTCATAGTAGGGAAACCTACTGAATTATTTAGGATAAATTTCCATTCCTTGTGGAAGCCCATTAATGGCTTCATGATCACGACGGCCATCATGAATCATAGTTTATATATAAATTACAAAAATCAATGTCAATTACATTAAACAACACATAATAAACAAAATTTCATGACATTTCATATACGATAATTCATACGTACCTTGACGATTTCTATTATAGTGAAACTTCCATAGGTGGTGTCATTCTCTGTGGTTTTAATGCAATCTCTTGCTTCCCATTGAACAAATGTTTTTCATTAGTTTTATACTTATGATTCTTAGAGAGGAGGTGCGTATATTCATCAAACACCTCCTTTCCTAAAATTTCGGAACAACAAGATTTGATCTTAGGACCACACATTGGACAGGAAAATTTTCCCTTTATCTGAATACCATCTACATAAAGAGATGGATGACCTATGTCGATTATAATTTATATAAAATGAATGAATTATTCAAAAAAAAATGTGTGCATAATATATTAACTACATTATAAAAATAAATGCAATTAAAGTGGAACTTATAATTACAAACCGCAAAAATGGGTTAAACCTGGGGCATCATGTATTGTCCATACAAGCAATGCATGGAATTGAAATTGCCTTTGTCGTATTGTTCTAGATACATCATACACTATGTTGCCATTTCATAACTTTAGTAGCTCATCAATAAGAGGTTCGATATATACATTCATATCTTTAACTTGGTACTTACCTGATTGATTTGAACATATAAAATATATAATTATTACAACCATTTAGATATATAAACCGTGCACAAGATATATATTTATGTATGTGTGTGTGTGTGTGTGTGTGTGTGTGTGTGTGTGTGTGTGAAATTATGCAACAAAATACAATAAATGAGATGTCACTACATTAAAAACAAATGTAGACACATACCTCGAATAATCATCGACAACATTATGTGCTCCCTCTTTATTGATAGCCATGGAGGAATGTTATTGTTGATAACAAAAATAGACCACACCATATAAATGGATCTCATATCTGTAGATGGATTGACACTGTTTGCTGCCAAATAAATCCTAAGATTATGAGGTTCTTCTTTAAAGTGAGGCCATTTTTCCTCCATATATCTAAATGTAGAACCATATGCATACATTCGAATAATGTCATCTTGACTTATGTTATGTTCATGGTAATCCATAAATTGTGCTATGCTTTTGCACCAGAACAGTCGTTGCAATCGTGGAATAATGGGAATATAACGAAGAACCTTGTGAGGCATCTTTTTTGTTACTTGATCTATTCTATATATACTGATATGACATTTTGGACATTCAATTTCAAATTCATGTTGATTATAATATATAACATGGTCATCAGGGCATGCATGAATTTATTCATACTCCATTCCAATTTCTTTCATGATGGCAGATAAATCTCGATATGTGAGAGGTAAAATATTTGATGGTGGTAACGGAAATTCAGCTATCAAGATACAACAAATTAAAATAAAAATCTAGTTAATATAATATATAAACAATATTAGTGAAACACATTTCATCCATATTAATTTCACTTATTAATTAACAATAATTTTATTAGACGAACAATGATAACCTTTAGCAAGATCATATATATGTGATGGAATATATTACATACCTTAACATCCATGTGATTGATGTGTTTGAAAGACTATTCATAACCTTCAAGTTCATTATCAACAATATAGAAGAGAGAATATTTGTGTTGGAACCCTCATAAAGGGGTTCGAGAAGTGGTAAATCATGAACACCATCAAAGTCATCATTTTCATGATCATGATCATCATCATCATCATCCATTATTACATTAAATGTATCATGGATCAATGTATTTGTACCATCATCTTCAACTATGTTATCAGTGTGATCATGTTCTTCAATCTGATCGTTAACTTGTTATCCATTATTCATATCTCTATGTTCCTCCGGTACTTGTTCTAAAAGCATGTCCTCCAAACGATATGTTGTAGGATGTATTTCCTTTATAATTACATGGAACCATCAATAGATATTAGTTAATATAAGAAATATTAAAATAATACATACATTTACAAAAGCAATCAATATAAAAACATATATAATGCAAAACTTACAAATGGATGATATTCATGTCCCCCCCGGCGTGTCCATATTCCCTACAATGTTTTATGGTTGTTGTGATATTTAGTCTTCTCCTTTTAAATCCCCTGCATTGACTTCATGGACATAACATTTCCCATCACCCTTTCTTTTCAGTCCATCCCACAATCTAGTAATAAATTGTCAATTTTGTTTGCCTGGATCAGGAACATTGCAATTAGACATTTTCTCATAAAGAGCTTGAATGAAGATTATTGATCTTAAATAATCAAGCTCCACGCTTCACTATTTTTAATCACAAAAACAATTTAAATAGTTGTGTATTCTTTTATGGAAAACAATCCATGCGAAGAATATAATTTTCGCATCTCGTCACTTGTATAGAAAACATGTTGAAATGTTACCATATTTTATATTTTATAAATTTAAAATTCATCGGATATCCGACGTTATTATCATAGTTATCATTAACATAGCATCGTCAGATATCATACGGGATCTAGATGGTTATACGATTGTAGTTGTCGGATTTTTGACAGATTTCGAATATCCAACAATGCTATGTATCAATTAAAAATAATTTCATCAAAATTCGTAATTTTAAAGGTGAAATCTGACGACACGGTCAATTTCATCAAATTTCGTCGAATTTTGGGTTGAAATTTTGTTGTGTCATTATATACACACACACATATATATATAGAGAGAGAGAGAGAACTTTATTTATCATTTATTTTATTTTACTCTTCGATTTACTTCTTTATTTATTTAGTAATTTTATTCTATTGTCCATATCCCCTTATTTTTATATTTCTCTGATCTTACATTAATTTTATTTTCACTAATTTTGGCCAGAGATTTAGTTTAATATATTTTTAATTTAATATAATTTTATTTATTTCAATATTTAATTTATCCCAAGGTTTCTCCCCATAGTTCTGACTAAGGTTAACAATATTTTTAGGGTTTATGAACTCTCAATTTTTCTATTTAAGGCTTAATTATAGATCAAAATTTCCTCAGTATCCCTTCATTCCTCCTGATGATGTACCACACTTGTTTATATTGAAACATCGATTCAAAAAATGTATTGTGATGGAACCGAAAGATTCTCTTTCTCAATCTATCTCTCATAGAAGCATGAGAACGGATACTCTTGATTAGTTTTGAAAACACCACTATGAGCCCAAAGATCCTCATTTGGAGAGCTCATCTATAACAACCTCATCTTTACGTCGTCTTCATCTACCAGGTCCAGGTCCAAGAAGCCTTCGAACCTGTCAACGTGTTGTTTGGCTGTGAAATTTCCTTCCCCATCATAGAACGAGATTCTCTAGGCAATTCCAACTTTAAGGAAGAAGTTATCATTAATGTTTTTTAAAAAACACCTCTCACAATTTTTCAAAACAAATATGTATGATGTTTTTCACAATTTAATATGCATGGTGTTTATACACAATATACAATTCGAAGAATTTGTTTTTGATAGTACACAGCTAACAGACACATCTATAAAACATGAACATTCATGTCTAATATTACCTAACATCATCTAAGATATACATCTAATAATTACGTCTAAAATCACTTAACATCATCTAATGTACCATCATCATCATCACCACATAACAAACATAAACATCATCTAACATAACCATCACAGACATATGAAAGAAACCATTTAACGCACACATATATCATCACCTATAAACTATATATCATAACCATCACACACATATAACAAACATATCTAACCTAATCTAACATACACATCACTATCAAAACATAAATAAACATCAACATGAAAAATGTAGTGTGTGTGTGTGTGTGTGTGTGTAACTCGTCATACATGTCGAATATACATCTTGAAATTCAATAAATTCTATGATATAGTTGGTCCACATCTAAAACCATGGGCATCACTAACTCTTTTGGAAGAGACAAAGGCATTAACACCTCCACTAGCAGCGCCAGAGGCATCAGTACCTCTGCTAGGAAAAAACTAGATTGGAGAGCATCATTTATATATCCATGAAGAGTAGAGTAGACAACAATTATTATATAGTTTCAATAAACAATTTAAATAAAATGTTAGCATAAATTTAATTCAAGCATTAATTAATATAATAAAATGCAACTAAATTAATTTAAGCATAACACTAATATTGCCTCTATCATATGGGGTGTCATCCTAGCAAATTTAAGGTGAATTTTAAGTTTTAATCCACTGAAAAATTAAATTATAAAGTAACAAAGGCATTACCTAGAAATTTGCACGTTGGGAGGCATGGTTTCCACATAGACTAAAACACAAAAGTTCCTATTGTTACATAAAATTATAAATCCATGTATCAAGCAACAGATAGGAAAAATTCAAGCATGGGAAACACCAATGGTAGGATTCGAGGCAAGGATAGCACCAATTCTTAAGAGACCTACAACACTGAAATATGGTAAAAATGATTTTATTGTCTAGTAATTTCTTTTATTTTACCCTACTATTTTGCACCTAATACCAAGACACACCAATGCATTTGGAAGATCTAACCACAAAAATATTCAATATAAAACATAAAAAGTTCCAACCTATAATTTTTTTTAATTTAACCCTAACATTATGCATTAGCCTATAAAATACATCGGTGTGTTTTAATTGTATAAACACACTGTGATTGAATAATGAATTAAAATTTTAAAATTTCCACCGAGTTTTTAATTTTAACCTAATGTAGTGCTCCTAAGTATTTGGCGCACTGGTGTGTATGGAAGATATAAACACACTTCTAATGAATATTAAAAATAGAAAAAATATTTACGTCTGGCAATTTTTTTATTTCACCTTTCATTGGTTCCCTTAAGTACATGACATGTCAACGATATGCCTGCAATAGGACGAAGATGGGAGCGAGGGTTTCGGGGAGGTTTGCAGGTATCATGGCTGTCTCTGGCTGGGCTATCGAACTACGACACCGCGGGGGAGGCCGATAACCCTGTTTTATTGGTTATCTTTTAAGCGCTCCCATACTTTTCTGATATCTGGGTGTTATGGTAGTCCTTTGTGCGCTCTTTCTGCTCTCCTGTTCTTCTTATAGGGTTTGTTGTCTCTGTATGTTTTTTGTTGGGCCAGGGGTAATATTCCTCCTCGATTCGTCCATTAGTTCCCCCTACTTGAGTGCTTGGGTTCTTTCAGTTTGAGTTAGGGTTACCATGCGCTGGCCGCGCCCTTTGGCAAACAACAACAGCTAGAGTCCCCCCTCATTGCTGAGGACTAGTACCAACCAGCATAATCAAGTGGGAAGTTTTTGACGTAGTTGGTGTTTGCAAAGGGATACTTCTCATGCTCGGCACTAGCGTTGTGGGGTTGACTTCTGTTTTGTAATCATTCTGTGTTGTTTTCCCATCTTTGGGCCTCTAGAAGCTTCTACCTGCTTTCGCCATCAGTGGGTCGGGTTGACCTGGCATGCTTCTGTCGCTATTAGAGCATGGGGGTATGATGGTTTTCTTGGTTTGGGTACCTGACTCGTGACTCTTTGTGGATGGGCCATCAAATGACTCATGTCGGGTCCTTTCCGAGGGTTACTGGGTGAGTATTTTCTAGCGCCTATCATTGTCTACTTGTGTCTTTGGGGGTTATGTGCCCTAGGTTTCCGGGGTTATATTCTGGGTGTTGGCGCGTATCCCTTTTCTTTGGGTTTCACTATGGATTGGGGTCAATCCCACCCCTTTCATCTGGAGTTTCTTACCGGCCTAGGGTCTCATTGACTCGGGTTTGTTTTTTCTGGGTTATTATTTGTCCCTTTGCCTCGTCTGTGATCAGGTTAACTTTCGAGGATTGTTGATTGTTTCCCCCGGTGGTAACTTATGCCAGTCTCTCTGGAAAGGCCGTTGGCTGTATCGGCCGGACGCTATAATAACCATTTCAGGCATCAGAGGAAGACAAAGAACCTCAAGGCGAGGGAGGGGAAACTTAACTTTGTGGTCGGTAGAGATATTTACATTGACAGGGTCGATGCCTTGTGCGCCCGGGCCCTCATCGGGAGGCTAGAATATGCTACATTAGATAAGAAACAATGGGTGGAGTGGGCTACGGAGAGGTGGAAGCCACTCATTAATTACGTTCCTACCATTAGCCTCTTGGTCAGGGGGTGGATTATGTTCGTCTTTCTGGAAGCTAGCCATGCCACCACTGTCTTGAACAGGCCGTGGAGGGTTGATAAGGGGTCCTTGGTTTTGGATAGGTGGCATGTGCACTTCGACTCGGTGTGGGAAAGGATTAAGAAGAGGCATCTTTGGGCTCTTTTACCAGGGTTACCTTTTCCTCTTTGGAGCTGCGCTATACTGGAAGGTATTGGCAATACGATAGGCCGATTTATTGCAGTGGAGGAGGATTTTATGAATGTTTTCGACAAAAGGATTGCGAGGATTTTGGTGGAACTCAATACCTCCATCGGTCTGCCAGCTGACATTGATATCCTATGTCACGAGACTCTCTTATCTCAATGTATTGATTATCAAGGAGTACCTTTCCGTTGCAGTTGCTATCGGGAACTGGGGCACCTGAGGCGGAGCTGCCCCTCGATGTGACTATCTTCTCGGTTCCTGGGTTCACTCTCTCCCCTTGTGGAGCCTACATCTCCCATTTCGACGTAGGGGCATCATCTGGTAAGACAATCATCGATTCTCCCTATGTCTTCTTTCGATAATATGAAAGATGCTTGTGTATTGTTCGATGATGCTTATGAGTTTGAGATTGCCTATTTGGATTCATTTGCTATGAGAGCTGCTCCTACCTTATCGCCGGCTTTGGTCAACCCCTTAGTTTGCTCATCTGCCCCGCCTGTGAAGGTTGTTAACGTTGGGGTTGACGGATTTGTTTTGGTTCATGATGCACCATCGTCGAAGGTTCTTTACGACGGGGTTGATGGATCTAACTTATCACATGATACTCCCCCTGATTGCATCGGGGGTTTTGGGTCTGTATTACCACATGCTGTCCTCTCCGTTGATGGCCTTTCTAACTCTCCATCATCGTTTGCTACCTCTTCACGACCATCTGGTCCCCCATCCCCTTCCCACTTTACCTCCCTTGACTGTCAAGAATCTCCCCCTATTGCTCACCTTCAGAACACCGATATTACTATATGTTCTGCTCGAGGGGAGGGGTCTGATTTGACACACTCACCATCTGTGGCTATTGATGGTTCAGTTTCTATGCTTATCCATGCCCCCGAAGCCGGGGAAACTGCAGCTCGTCACATGGAACCTAACCATGTTTTCTCCTCTCCTGAAGTTTCTCCTTCTCTGTCTACGGGACCGAATGATGGACAGCCCCTATTCTCACCATCTAACTTTCCTCCACTAGTCCCCCCTGATCCACTTTCCGCCACTTCTCCTCAGAGCCCTACTGACGCACCTTCTTTTTCTGATCCTTCGCTTCACAAATCTCTGAACATTTTCACGGATAAGACTCCTATGTCGCCTTCGATACTTCCCCTTGAATCCATTTGGTTCGAAAATGTTACCATTAGGAGGAGGAAAAAAAAACCCATGTCAATCTTACCTAAGTCACATGCTCCTGCTCCTCATACTCCTATCTCTACCCGTCTGAAGAACGCGGCTCATTTGTCTAGCTCCTCAAACCAAAGGGTCCTTAGAGCTTTGACCCCTCCACATTCAGATACCTAATGCGTATCCTGTCTCTGAATGTACGAGGGTTAGGAGGCTCAACCAAATAGAAAAGCCTCCGCAGTTTGTTTTCTTCCCTCTCCCCGGATGTTGTACTCTTACAAGAAACTATGACAAGCACTTACCCAGCTCTTTTTTCCTTCTCTAAGCTGTGTCCTGGGTGGGAATTTTGTGCCCTTGATTCTTCGGGGCTCTCGGGGGGCATCCTCTCTGGATGGAACCCTAAAGTGCTCAGATGTAAAGATTTTCATACGCTGGCGGGCATTTTGCTAAGAGTATCAATGAGAGGGATTCATTTTCCTTTTTCCATTATAAATGTCTATGGCCCTTACCTGCATAGGGCCACTTTCTGGACCGCGGTAGCTTCAGGAGGTATCCTATCCTTACCGAACCTTATCCTTGCCGGAGACCTGAAATTTACTTTGAGTGCCTCTGAAATCTGGGGTTCTAAATCCCTTCTTGACCCTTTGGGCCCTTACCTCTCCTCTTTATTCTCTGCTCATCATCTTGTGGATTTGCTCCTTCATGTGCCGGCCCAACCTGGCGAAATGGAAGGGCAGGTGAGGAGGGCATTTCAAAAAGATTAGACGGTTATTTACTTTCTGAGCAGCTCATAAGCTGTCTACCTAGACATCGTGTGTGGGCTCATCGATGCGGCATTTCTGACCATTTTCCTGTTCTGCTCGAATGGGGTGAGCCTCTGAGTCCTTGTCTGTACCCCTTTAAATTTAACCATACTTGGCTTGGTTATGAGGGTTTTGATAATCTGATTCGTCAAACATGGTGTTCCCTTCTGGTGGATGATTCTTTGGATGATATGCTCACTTTTATTCCCAGCTGTGCCATTTAAAAGAGAAGGTGAGGGTATGGACTAAGGCGGAGAATTTGAGAATAAAAGACACATCAAAACAGGTGGAAGAAGAGATTAGTTCCCTATTACTTTTGTCTCATTCTGCGATTCTTACCCCGGATCTTCAGGACAGGTTGAATTATTTAAAAGCTGATTACAAAAATATTTTGGAACATGAAGTGAACTCGGCTAGACTACAAAGCAGAGTTACCTGGGCACAATCCGGGGATGCCAACTCTAAATTTTTCCATGTTGTAGCATCAGCCCAGAAAAATCAGAATGCCATTTGGAGTCTACAGGACGTAAATGGTAACTGGATCTCAGATGATCGGGGTATTAAGGCCCTCGGAGTGCAACATTTTAAAGATATATTTGTTGATGATGGGTTGACCTATCTTTCTGCGCAACTCAAAGTAATTCGTCTCTTTCCATCCTATGTCTCTGGGGAAGATCAATCTACCTTTACCTGCCCTATTTCCCTCTCTGAAATTGAGGGGGCTTTAAAGACTTTTAAGAAAGATAAATCCCCCAGCCCTGACGGTTGGACGGTCAAATTTTATTTATACTTCATTGATTTGCTGGGTCCTTCTTTGTGTAATCTGGTGGAAACCTCTCGTCTTCTTGGTAAAGTGGCACCTACTATAAATTCTACCTTTATAGCTCTGATACCCAAAGTGGAACATCCTATCTGCTTTGGGGATTATCGGCCAATTTCTTTATGCAATCTGTGCTATAAACTGATCTCGAAAGTGGCAGCCTTGAGACTAAAGCCTTTCTTGGATTCCCATATCTCTCCCTAGTAGTTTGGTTTTTTGAAGAACCGCCTGATCCATGAGCCCATTGCCATTATTCAAGAGGTTCTACACTTTGTTAAGTTGATGAAGAATCAGCACTCATACTTAAGCTAGAATTAACAAAGGCTTTCGACCGGGTGAACTGGACATTCATCAGGCTGATACTTATCCAGATTGGAGTCCCTCTTGTGGGTGTTAATTGGATTTTGGGGTGTATATCCTCTACAAATTTTGCTATTCTCGTTAATGGATATCCTTCCTCTTTCTTCCCTGCTACTCGTGGCATTAGACAGGGCTGTCCCCTTTCCCCGCTTATCTTCATTTTGGTCATTGAAGGACTTAGCCTCCTAATAGAATATGCCAAGCGAAATGGTATTATCAAAGGAATTAAGATCTTGGCTAATCTTTCTCTCACTCACTTGCTCTTTGTTGATGATGTGATTCTTTTCAGGATGGGCACTTTTGAGGATTGGATAGCTTTTAAGGTTATACTTGAAACTTTTTGTGAATCCTCCAGCATGAAGATCAATATGGATAAGTCCTGCTTCTTACATTCTGATTTGGATGCTTCTATGCTGGGGAGAATTTCAAGTATCTTGCCCTACAGATTTACTCATCTTGATCTTGGCTTCACTTACCTTGGATTTTACTTAAAACCTTTGGGCTATCTAGTCAAAGATTGGCTTTGTCTCATCTCCAAGTTTGAGAATCGTATTCTTCATTGGTCGAACCGGCACTTGTCTTTGGGTGGTCGATTGGTCCTGGTCTGTTCTGTACTTACCATCCTGCCAGTCTATTGGTGTGCACTTTTCCCTATCCCCTCTTCTATTTTGGATAAACTCAGAAAACTCATCTTTTCTTTCCTTTGGCGGTCTTCGGCCAAGAAGAAAAAGTACCACCTGGTTGATTGGCATTTGTTGGCTCGCCCCATCTTACAGGGGGGCTGGGGTATAAAACATCTCCCACATTTCAGTTTATCATTGCGGATGAAGAATTTCTGGTTTTCTTTGAACGATTCTGGCATTTGGAATCAGCTCATTAAGGCAAAATATATGAAGAATTTGTCCATGCAGTCTTGGTGCAGACTCAAACATTTCAGGCATTGGAACATTTCACTCATTTGGAAAGGTTTTATAGATACCTTGCAATGGATTGGGACTGGATTAATATGGCATGTTGGGAATGGTTCTGAGGTTCGAGTAGGAGTGGACCCCATTGTTGGACTTGGTTGTTCCTTTATTCTTTCGGCTGATCTGAGATCTTACCTTGAGGACTACGGGATTTGCACACTGGACCAGGCAATAAATCACGCTATTGGTCATTGGTTTACTGCTGAAGAGCTTGATTTATGTGAGGATTGGAGTACACTCTAGAATTCTTATATCAAAGGCTTAGAATTTAATAGGATCGGGTTAAAAGAGGATTCTGATACACTCTTGTGGTCTTATGGCAACTATGTGGGTCCTATCAGCGCTGCTAAAGGCTATGACTATCTGATACATCACAACTATTTTGCGGAGCATAACTGGACTTTAGCCTTACTATGGTCCTTTAAGTTACCATTGAAGATTATCTGTTTTACTTGGCTGTTGGTTAGGAACAGAATCCTCACTTGAGATCATTTGCAATCTAGAGCTTTCTTTGGGCCCAGCAGATGCGTATTTTGTGAAAGAGACATAGAGGGATGTGGCCACATGTTCTTACTGTGTCCCTTTTCGATGTAGATATTCAATCACTTCTCATCCTGTATGGGTTTCACCTTCTCCCCTCACAGCTCTATACATTCTTTTTTATCCCATTTGTTCAGCACAAACGCTTTATCGGTGTCATACCTTTACACTCCTGTTGTTGTATTCTGGCACCTGTGGCTCCTCTGTAACAATTGTATTTTTGAAAATGGAAAACGTTATGCCTCCCTGCTCATTTCTAAGATTGAGATTTTTCTTGCCCTATATCTTGTGCCAAAATTTACTATTCGATGCCGGCAGATTGGTCCTAAGCCTTTGCATTCCTTTCCTGCTGGATACTTTGATGGAGCAGCACAATTGAATATGGGAGGTGCTAAGTTTGTGATCTATATTAGTGAAACCCATTATTTCTGTTTCGCTGTGGGCTGTGGGACTAGCACCAATACCCGTGCTGAACTATTGGCTCTTTGGTCTGTTCTCAGAGTCTGCTTTTTGATGGGCCTGCCCATTCAAATGATCTTTGGGGATTCTATGGTGGTTATATCTTGGGTTAAGAGATTATCAGTTCTCAATATTCCCATTTTGAAACATTGGTGCGATGAGATATTTACTATGTTGCAATATGCCCCACCAGTGACCTTTAATCATATTTTCTGGGAGCATAACATGCTAGCTGATGACTATCAAAAAAGGCACTTAATATGAATGTTGGCAATGGACACTTCTCAGAAACTATGGATGGGAAGGTCATTAGAGATGGATACTTTACTCTATTTTGATGGCTGTTTATTTCCTATTAACAGCATTCGGTTATTATGATTAGTATGTTCTTTATTATTGCCTGATCTGGTGAACATTCAGCTAGTTGTTATGCTTCCTTGGCATATATGTTTGCAGGACACTACAGATCTTGGTATTTCTGACCTGAGTATTCAGGGATGATGAGAAAAGTCTGCAATGTTCAGACTTTGTTTATTCTTCTGCTAGCTAATATGCTTATCCTTTAGCTGGCTGTTCATATTATATTTTTTGCTGATTGGGTGGGGGATGGTCTGTATTGTCATTATAATGTCTTCATATTTATGTGGGGGATGGAATGCATTGTCATTATCATGTAATACTATTTAAGATGTCTTTTTTATTCATACGAATATCAAAGACTAGTATTTTTTCTTCTGAAAAGTACATGACATGCCTATGTTTTTGGTACAATGAAACACACTGATGTGAGATCTATGAATATAAAAATTATTTCTCTATTGGTGTTCTAATATAAAGAACGCACTAGTGATTTAGGATATATAAAACACATCGTATTTCTTGGTTTTTTAAACAAATATATATTTTTAGGTGAAGGTTTTTTTTCCTAGTCCCAGTGCGTTAAATGCACTTACACATCGGTGTGTAGGTATGTATTAAGTGCATTGATTTCTATCAGTGGTTGAAATATTAAAGAAATAAATTTATTTGCATTGATGAGGATTTTTGGCATTGGTGCATTGGTTTAAGAAACAAATTGGTTTTGTTTAAGATTAAGGCATATTAATGCATTTCTTATGTATAAAATCACTATACAAAAACACCAGCTAAATCCTCCAAGAACTTGCCTCTTCTAAATACATCCACTATAAATGGGTATCTGGGATAATTTAATAGACGATTCCTCAAAAAACATAAGCTAGAAGGTTTTTTCCTTGTAATTTATATAAATATTTACATAACTTATGAAAAATAAGTAGGTCCATATTTCCATACAATATAATATTATCTTTCTGACTGAGTTTCAAGATAATAAGAAAAATAAAAAAATTTAGGTAATACGGTAGTTCAGATGGTAAAGTCAAAATGGGGCATTACACTTTCCCTCCTTGGAAATGTTATTGTGACCTATATAAATGGAACCATTTTGTTTCCCTTTTTTTCCATCTACAGATGTTTTTCTTACACATAGGCTTCATCAATGATCCTACGTTTAAACAGAACCATTCATATCCTTAAATGACCACGGAGACCACCTATATACTTAAAGAGTACATATAGGTTTATGGGAGATATTCTGAGCATAATGGTTTGTTTTCTTAATCCAATGGTTCACCCTTGTATAATTTATACTTCCTTCTCTAGGAAGTAATGTCAATGGATGCATTGGTTCTCCCCATACCCAATAGGGTAACCTTGAATTTAATAAGGTTTTTAAACACCTCTCATGTTATTGGGAATCAACTTCCAACCCAAGATTTTATGTGTGGCTTTCACACCTAGTTTGGGGATGGATCTCTAAATTTAACCAAGAAAATGATATATTTTTCTCTTATCCTATATTATGAACAATGAATTAGACTTTTTGCAATTATCGGTTAAATTTAACATCATGTCACGTCCCCATCCTTTAATCTGACTGGAAAGAGGGGACATGAACTGAATTAGTCTCTCCATATTTCATCCAATAAACATAATTATGAATTTCATAACAATAAAAGCGTGTGTGTAGGTGTAGAAACAATTACATAGAAAAAGTCAAGATCTACGGACACATCTAGCATGCATATGAAATATTAATCCATACAAGGATATAAATAAATATCATTAGACATCATAAACAAAAGAATAATTATTTTTAACAAAAGAGATCCAAGCAAATGGCTATGTAAGAGCAATTTTCCACCCAGCCGTAAGAACTCTTTCCAGCATATACTCTTTCTAATCTCATAGGCCACCCCCAATATGGTATATGAGGTCACCAGGGAAAAGGAAACACCTATAGGATTTTCTCTTTCAGCACCCAACCCCTTCTACTCACCTTGCTTATCCAAAAATCATATAGAGATCTCACTCATCCATCATAACCATGGAATTCCTTCTAACTACCCCACACAACAAAAAAAAGGGATTCCCCTTCATTGATCCATAGTTCCATTGGGAAATCCAATCCTTATAGTTCTTACCAGTGTGTGCAGTAAGATCCCAATATGGTGTATGTTTTTAGAGAACCTATTGTAGTGTAAACTATTATTTTTAAAGCATTCACAGGTGGAAGAAATCAATGGGTAAGGGTTCCTAGATTATCCAACCTCTATACTTAGTTACAGCCATTGATCCTCCTAACCCTGACAGAATCCACCGTGTGTGATGTACAGGATCACGCAACCTAGAATTGTCCAAAAATTCCCATCCTTTGTACACACCTAGATTCCATGGATACAACAGAGAATATTCTGGTATTCTTCTTCCCAAATCAACCAACAGTCAAAATAGGTCTTTGAGGAAAAACCATGCATGTGCACTTTGCGAGTTGTATGGACATTATTCTCACCACTACTAAGACTTGGCTGAGCTTCGAACCACCCTTAGCAATCTTTAGAAACATTCCCTTGAATATGAAATCACTGTTATTGAGGAATTACACCCTCCACTTTCTTCCTCAAACACCATGACTATTTACATGGTGTCCAGCTCCACCAACCCTTCCACCTCTGCAATTGTTGATGATCCCTCAGATATATCCAATTGTTTCTTTATTAACGATGAAGAGATACTTGAGGCCTTAACCTCTCCTGAATACCCTTGGGACAATATGCACCACCGCTCATCCTTCATCCCTAAAGAACCTTTGTCGTTTTCAAAACAGTTTTTAGTCAAAACAAAGTATTTCATCTATGGGAAAGTGGACTGGTTTAAAAACCCCATTCCAGCATCTAACTCCTTTGAAGAGGGGAATATGGCCAATATCTCACCCACCATCAAGATCAATATCTCAACCAACCTAGAGATTGTTGAATATTTCACGATGGGGGCATCCTCCTCCTCTGAAGGAGTGTTGTAATCTCATGAATCACAAAGGGTTACCAATAATACACATTTAAAAGCATACAGACATATCAGAGACAAGAGATAAGAACATTGATGTAGGAATAACATATTATATTACAGTAAAAGAGTCCATACAATACATAGAACTGAACCGAGTTCTCATCTGGCTCAACAACCTAATATATATCATTTACAAATAGTTACAAATAACTACCTATCGGTTCATCTAACCGACACGACCTTATGTGTCCATCCTAATCTCTAATTGGTCGGCTAATCAATTTACTTGGCTTACCGACTAGCTCGTCCAACATCTCCCCCATGAACAAAACTATTTTTCATCCCGAAGAAACGAGGGAGTTACTCAAAAATACGCTGCCTGTCTAAAGTAGTTTATTCCTTTGTTTGACTTTCATGGGCTATGAAGTTGGATGGTTGGTCATTTCTGTACACAGACTTCCACAATTGTTTCTTCTATCACAACCAGCTAATGTTGGAATTCTGTCCAACTTTGCAGTACTTTCTGGATGTTGATGGTTAATGTTGTGAGGCTTGATAGTGTCGACATCTTCTCTTGAATGGAAAGGTCTGCTATCCTTTCCATGTTGGGACCCATAGACTAGTCCTTCTCTTCTACCATCTCCAGAAGTCTTTTCATCTGTGGACAGATGGTGTCTAATTTGTCCAAGCTCGGAATTGCCTGTTGCACCCACTGGTGTGATTGTCTCTCGAGCTTCTGCAGTTTGGTTGTTTTAAGCACAATTTGATCTTTGATCGAGCTTCTGAGTGCTTCTTCCCTGCTCTTTCTCTTCTCCAGTGCTTGGATTTCTTATCGAGTCTATTAGGTTTGCTGGAAGACTTTCCCATAATAAGCAGGCCAGTCTCATAGTACCCCTTCTATTATGACCAACTCCTCCATGTGATCTTGAAGCACTTTGTAAGCTTCGGAGAAAGTTGTATGCTGCTGCATCAGTAGTCTGGTTGTTTCTTCTTTTTTCTCTTCTCTTGTGTTTTGTGTCTGTGTATATAGTGTCGACACCACGCTTTCAAACAAATGATAGGCTCTTTCTAGTGGTTTGTCAGTGTCAACCTCTGTTGATCCTAGTATCACAGATTGCGCAATGTCTCTGCATTTTATTAGGAACTCGAGTTGTTATTTTTCATTGTCATCGAGCTCCTTGCGTCTAGTCTAGCTCCTTGTTTTTGCTTCGATAGCCAGGGTTTCCAAGAGTTATCCCAACTCTCCATCCTTCATTTTTGTTGCGTCGACTGTAGTGGTCGACCCAAGTTGGCTGATGTGGACCATTGCTGCTTAGGATTGATCATCCCTCTTCTTTATGTCCCTCTTCCTCTTATGCATTTGCTCTGCTTGCTGTTGTACTTGTGCACCTGTAAGAGTAAGATTTTATGGTGGTTGATTTTTCGGCAGTGGATTGTCTGGTTGCTGGCCTGCAGTGGTTAGGGGGGCTTCTGGTTAGGTCTGTAGGATGAGTTCTACAGCTCGGTGTGTATCTGGTGGATTTTGTTCAGAGGTTTCCGCTACAGACGTTGTTGGTAATGATGGTTGCGGTAAAGGTGGTTCAGTCAGAGGTTCTGGGTTGGGGGGTGGTGGTGGTGATGGTGAATAGTCAGGTGTGATTGGTGTGGTGGGGATGTGGTCATGTGTCAGGTCCTCAATTTGAGGGGGTGAACCTTCCGGGATGTTGGAGAATAGTTTGTCGATTTCTTAGTTTATTTCTTCCATGTTCTCTTCTTCCTTGTTTCTTTTCAGTTCAATGGATAATGGAGGTTTAGGGGTGTCGACTGGGATGAAGGATGAGGTTCAGCTTGCAACAACTTGAGCAGTCTTGTCAGGTTTCCTCACAAATGTGGATTTTAACACTCCCACAGACCTTAGTTTTGGGGGTACTTGGCTGGGTTGTGAAGGAACAAGTTGTTTTGATCCACCAACTTCAAACAGAGGCATTTTGGTGGTGATCTTCTGTACAGAGGGAAGCAATTCAGGTATTTTTTCAATGTATGCCTGGAAGTCTCTGTCTTGTTCGAACCTCTCCTTCAGGGTTTTCGGCATAGCATTCTTACATATGTTGACTGGTCTTATGGAAGGAAGCTTTGGAATTTATTCCCGTGTGATTTGGGTCAGAGATGGGAGTGCGGGTGTAGATACTAGGTTGACCACATTTTCGGTCGTCGAAGTGTTTATACTTTTTGGATTTTTCGACTGACCTTGTCGTGCTCCTGCTTCGACATATTTTCTTAATTGTGTCTCAACTAGAACTTTGTTCGCTAAAACATCTTCTATAATGTCGACCGCTGTAGCTAACAGTTCCTCCTCATCCTCTAAGTCTGAAAGGATCAGCTTGCACTTCCACTTCCCTTTTGTCTTAGTTTCCTTCTTCCTTACTGCTGCTATCTCCTTTGCTAGCTTTCTAATTTTCTCCTTTGTTATGCCGTATTCGAGATTTTCAGACTTACTATCTCCCAGTTCATCCACTTCCTCATGTTGTTGTGTTGGGCTGGCACTTTTCTCAGCTGGAATGGCTACCTATTGTTCTGTCTACGTGCCTTCCCTTTGGGCTGTCGGCATTATTATTGTAATTTACAGTCGAATAGTGTCTTCTGCTGGTGTTTCCTCCTACACGAATGTGTCGATGTATAACCAGAGTTCATAATCTTCTTCTTTTTCTTGGTCTGTTAATGGATCTTCTAGTGCTAGGGTTGATTCCTTAGCCTTTGCTGGTATCGACAGTTTTGTGCCAAACTGTCGAGCTAGCTCCCAGAAGATCTCTTCAACTGTTGGGTAGTATTCGAAAGTCTTTTCTTTTGCCTTAGCGCCCTGCATATACCACACCGCAGTATGGTCCAGTTCTAGCTATATGTGTGCATTTTTTGGTAGACTTCATCGAATGTTATGGGGCACCCTCCATCTTTTCATCTGGATTTTAAGCTGTTGGAACCAGTTTTCCAATAGCACTTTTCCATTTTCTAGTTCCTTCAATGTTCCAATATGGGAAAATGGTTTGAACCTCCACATGTGGAATTTTGTGGGTTCTTGGAACTGCTTGTCCCTGACTGGGCACAAGTAGTACATTACTATACATATTATTAGGGACAGGAACCTTATAATCCCTCCCAACTCCTAGCATTTCTTACAAATGCCTTTGAACAAGTCAGTGACATACTCATCCCATCTATAGACTTTTCCCGTGTTGGCAATGGTATCCACTACCTCTAGCATGTCCAATTTTAGGTCGCTTCCTCGACCTGTGGGTGTAATCCCTGTTGCTATGATTTTAGCCACAATTTGTGGCATTCGTGCTTGTATTTGGCTACTCATTAGCCCTTTGGATTTCTTTCCTAATGGTGTTCCAGTCAGTCATTCTACCATCCCTTCTTTTATGTCGACTGGTACTGGGTCTCCTTGGTTGGACAGTCCAGTCAGTTTGTATATCACTTCGCTAGATATCTCGACTAGCCTGTCGAAGTAGAATCTATCATTGTGGTATCGTCTTATAATGAATTTGACTGTCGTTTCCTTTGTACCTCCAAAACTTGCCATGAATGGTGTGTTCATGTAGTTCATGATAGAACTGCGGTTTACCTTCTCTATAGCTTGGGTTGGTTTCTTGTCGACATAGGCCCATTCCTTGATCTCGGCCCATGTCTTCGCCCATGAGGTCTCTTGAACTTTGGTGTTATTTATGTTTCTTAGCCTCCTCATTAATGGGGTCTCAGCAGTTTGTAGTTCTTTAGTCTTGGCTGCGGCTCTAGTTTGTTTTGGTGCCATTTTGTCGGTTTTCTATTCAACTTTACTTCGGGATTCTCGGTTCTTAGTTTTCTGTTTGCTAAGTTGCTCTCTCTGTTCAAAATACTATAAATTATCCTCTTCCGGTTCAGTATTTATAGGTGAGGCATTTGACATTTCTGTCGATGGGTGTATTAATCGCGGAAGTGATGGTCCAGCGCGAGCACTTGAGTTTGCGTTAATGGTGATTTGATTTTGGCGCTCATAGTCATGAAGGCGTGATGTAAATTTCAGGGTCATTAGTTGATGTCGATCATGTAAGTGGTCGATGGTGGTATGTCGATAGTTGTGATGTTGGCTATCGAAGCGTTGATTTCCTGTCATCTTGGTTTATGGGTATTGGTTCTATTTTGTTTATTTTAGATTTTTTTTCAGATTTTATAGTTTTTGCCTAACCGTTATGGTCATTATATGCCTTTTTTTTAACTTGTGTTAATTTTTGTACCGCTTTATTCAAGCACCATTAACAAGTTTCCAAAATACTATGCCTTGTAATGTCCTTAGTTGGACTGATCCGTTGGCATGAATCTCTTCGACAATGCAGGGTCCCATCCATTCTGTATGTATCTTTTTGGGTTTCCCTTTTACTCAACTATTATATAGTAAGGCAAAGTCCCCTACCGACAGGATTTTTTTTTTGATATTACGATCATGCCATGCATTTTGCTATTGTTTTTGAATTTCTTGGTGTTGTAAAGCGATCAGTCCGTGCTCTTCAAGCTTGCTTAATTGCGTTAGTCGGTCCTTCCTTCCCTTTTCGACATCGACATGTAATATTTATGCTATAATAGGTGTTTGCTGTCGAAAATGTAGTGGAACAATTGCTTCTTGTCCATAGACTAGTCGAAATGGTGTTTGGTCGGTCGAACATTTATATGTTTTTCTATACGCCCATAGTACTACAGATATATTTTCGTCCCAGTTGTCTTTGTCGGTGTTACAGATTTTTGTTAGACCTTTTTTTAATGTTTTGTTGAATGCCTCAATTGCTCCATTCGACTGAGGGTGATAAGTTGTACTACGTCGATGGTCAATTTGGGACTGATCTGTTAGTGTTTTAGTAGTTTTATTAATAAAGTGTGACCCTTGGTTGCTGATTAGGGTTATTGGACATCCAAACCTAGTAATGATATTTTCATAGATAAATTTAGCAGCTATCTCGCTGGAACATGTGTCGACTGGTTATGCTTCTTCCCACTTGGTTACATACTCTACTGCAGTTATTATGTACCTTGCACCTGTTCTTTTTGCTGGTATGGGAAATGGTCCTATGAAGTCGATGGCCCAAATTTCAAATGTCAAACTTGGGTTTACTGATATTAAGGGAATTTCTATACTAGGAATATGTCAATCCAACCGTTAACATCTGTCACATTGTCTCACAAACTCTTTAAAGCCTTTGTGAAGTGTCGGCCACCATAACCTTGACTGTTGGATTTTCTTGGCGGTTGTGTTTGCTTGAAAATGTCCTCCCACCAATCCATAATGTGCTTCATACATAATATTATTTCTTTCATGTTCTAGTACACATCTTCTGAGGATGTCGTCTAGGCCCATTTTATATAAGAATCCATTTATGAGTCTATATGGTGTAGCTTTCATGGCTAATATTTGTTTCTTCTTCATACTCATGCCTTCTGGTGCTTATCCATCTACTAAAAACTGATCTATTTCCTCTAATTCTGCCATAACTACTTCTATTCGAAATAAATGTGCATCTGGTAGGTCACCTTCAACTCCTGTGTCGATTCATGATAAGTGGTCGGGTCCAAAATTTAACTTTCCTAGTCTGACAACGACTTCGAATTCGAATTCTTGGAATAGAAGTGGCCATTGACAATTTCTCCTGTGGTGTAAGGGCTTATTTACGAGGTATTTTAGTGCTTGGTGGTCGGTATAAAAGATAAACGGATTGACTAGTAGGTAATGTCGATACTTCTGTAGTGTGAATACCATGCCTAATGCTTCTCTCTCCATTGTCGAGTAGTTTCTTTCTGATTTATTTAATTTTCTGCTGCTGTAAACTATAGGGTAGTCCATTTTGTCGTCCCCTGGTTAAGTTAGGATTGCTCCTATTTCCAAGCCTGATGTGTCGATGTGTACATGGAATTTGGTCAACCAGTTTGGAAATCTTAGAATGGGTGCTTCGACTATCTTCCTTTTTAGTGCTTTGAATGATATGTTGCATTCCTCTGTCCAGTCGAACTCCTGATCTTCTCTTATTAGCAATTCTTCCAGTGGATAGGTCATATCTTAATAGTATCTTATGAATTTCCTGTAATATCCTATATGACCAAGTAGTATTCTGACTTGTTTTGGATTCACCAGAGGTTTTAGGTCGAGGATAATTTTTATCTTTGCGAAGTCGACCTTGATTCCTTATTTACAAACAATGTGTCCTAATAGTAGCCCTATGGGGGTCAGAAATATGCACTTCTTGATGTTCAAAGATAACTGGATTTGTCGGCATCGTTCCAACATGAGCCTTAGTCATTTGTAGTGATCTTTCAACATAGATTATATTGTCCAGTCATCGAAATATATTGCCATCGTTTTGTAAATGTATTCTTGAAATGTTTTGACCACAATTCTTGAAAATACTGCACGTGCACTTTTTAATCCAAAATGCATAACCCTGTAAGCAAATGAGCCAAATTCACATACGAATGTTGTCTTTTTCTAGTATAATTTGGCTATTGGTACTTGGTTATAACCTGAGAATCCATCTGTAAATGAGTATCATTCATGTCATGCGACTTCATTTAAGATTTCATCTACATAAGGAGTTGGAAATGGGTCTGTTAATGTAACTTTATTAAGGCCTTTGAAGTCGACACAAATCCTTAGCTTGGTTGGATCGTGTTTCTTTGGTTGAACAACCATTGGACTTGCCCATTCGGATTGGTCAATGGGGTAGATAATTCCTGCTGCAAGCATATTATCAATCTCTTTCTTGACTATCTCTTTGTATTTGTGAGCTAGTTTATATGGTCTTTTCTTTACGGGTCGGACATCAGGTTTAATTTCAATCTTCATTTCACCCATTTCATGTACTAGACCTTTGAGATCCTTTTAGTTTCTAGCAAATACATCCTGGAATTCTTTTAGTAGGTTTACTATTTCTGTCATTTGCTCTTCACTCCAGTAGTCTCCGATTTTTCCTATTTTTCGTCGATCATCATTTGATATGTCAACTTCTTTAGTTTTCACTTTAGCATCTAACTATTCTGGTGCTTTGGCTTCATTGATTGGTTGGCTCCCTTCTTTAAATTGTGAAAATGTAGCAGGGAAGTTTGTTGCAGTCATTCGATCGGTGTCTTCGACTGTCTCAACTTTGAGAAATGTGCGAATTGGTTTTTTTGTTTCGACATGGTTTGATTTCCATCTAAAGCTTTTTCCTTCCGTATTTTCATTTTCCATCTATAGTCTTGTTGACGGTGGTATTGTCCCGGTTTGTATATTATTGTGGTTTATTGTCAGTCAGTTTTATTTTAGGGTTTTGTTCTTGGTCGGTTCTATGAATGATTTGATTTGTTTTGTAGTTTCAACCAAGTTTTCATCTTGTGGTATAAAGCTGAACTCTTTGAGAAAATTCTCTCTTAGTTCATTCCATAGGAATGTTTCGCCCCGAGCTTCTTCCATTTTGTACCATTTGTTTAGTAAGTCGGATAGTGTCGATGGAAACAGGTGTGGCCATGTACATTCATCCTTATACCCAAGTCTTTTCCATTCTTTTTCACATGTTCTTATGTGGTCTTCTGGATCCTATTCTTGGATGAATATAGGTATTTGGGCTTGATTGGTTATCCGTTTCCCTCCGAATCTTTCTATAAAGTAATTCAAAGCTATGTCCAAGTATGTAGTCTTGATTGATGGGTATTCCGCCATCTAGCAGCTTGTCCTGTGAAGGTTTCCACTAAGCTTTGTAGTCGGCCATGTTCACCAATGTTCTTGGATACTTGTTCTATGTGCATAGCTAGTGATTCTCTTTCTTTGTATCTTGGGACTTGTGTGATATTTACATTTGTTGGTTTTAGGGTAGGATATTCCCTGGTTTTCTTTTCAAATATTTTTGGGATGATGGACACCATGAAGCATTGTTGGACTGGTTTCTTCTATAATTTTTGAATGGTCCAGCATCCTCTTGCTTTTGTTTTGTACTTCTCGACTTCCCAATCATATAATTCTGCATCTGAGTTATAACCTACTAAATCTTGATTCCCTAAGTGTAGTTCACCATAGAAATTGGGTTCTATTTAGTCCTCATTGTTTTGTATTTGATATATTTGTCGGATGTCAACTTCTTCATCAATAGGTTCTATCCAAGGTTCTCCTTGGGATGGATGGATAGGTACTATGAATTTTTGTCCATTCCCTTTTAGTTTTATTCTTTCCTTGTCTAAGGATATTGATGCTTTCATTTTTCTTCCCCAAGGTCGACCTACTAACAATGGGAAAGAACTAGATCCTTCCTTAGGGTCAATAATTTCAAAGTCAACTTTGGTTTATATTCCTTTTATGGTCATGTCGACATCTCTCCAAATTCTGATAGGTTCAATTAGACCTTGGTCGACTAATTTTAGGTATATTCCTAACTCGTATAGTCAAGGTCTACCCAATTGTTCCCAAGTATCTCGATTCATAATGTTTACTTATGACCCGAAGTCGAGCACAACTTGTCGGACATGGTATCCTTCAATCTCTAGGTTAACAAGTGGGTCAGCATCATTTTTGTCCTTTTGGTTTAGGATGCAGATAGTTTTTGTTCTTTTTTCTGTGTTATTGTTGTATTTTATTTTATACAATAAGTTGATGAATTGGGATACCGTTTTATCATCTTGTACTAAGTGTATTAATTCTTTAATTGTATTTTGTCGATTATAGTCAGCTTCTTCCTGTTGAACAAATTCTTTAAATACATTCGCGCGTATTTATACAGTTGTTTTTGTTTAAATAGGTTAGGATAATCCTTTTTTTTATACGGGAATTATCATTCCCAATTTTTGTCCCTTGTCGGGTTACTATATGCAAATTATTTGTATTGATAATATCATTTTTTCTAATGCACGATAAGACATTATCATTTTTTTCTTATTAATTTTATCAAGCATAGTAGGGCAATCTTCTAATGAGTGATCCCCTACTCCACAGCTAGTACAGAATTTTAATTCAGTTTTGTCCTTGTATGGATAGTCTGCATATCGGTGACCTTTTTGGTAGCACACGAAACATTGGATGGGTCGACGTGGTCGGTTGTCGTGATTCCCAGAGAATTAGCCTCGACCTCCATATCCTCCACATCGGTTGTTGAACCAGCACTCATATCGACAACCTTCGTACCTTTGATTATTCTGATCGATTTGTGAATGGTTTCGCTGATCATTGTTCTGTGCGACTGCGTTTGTCTCGTAGATTGCCTGGTAGTTTTGTCGATTTTTTAAGTTTAGGTGGCAGTTGGCTGTAGCGTGACTTTTCACTTCACAGATAGCACACCAAGATGCTTTACCATTTTTCATGTTAAACGGGCAATATTTTGTTGTGTGTTCACCATGTTCTTGGAAGATCTCGCAAAAACACTTTGTTTGCACAAATCAAATGTCATGTTGGCTGATGTCTTGTCGACAGTTATCTTTTGAATGTCCGGTTGTTGATCATTTCGTGCACCAGACGTCCTGACTCTTAAGGTTTAGCTCTTTTAGTGATTTCTGCATATTCTCGAGCTGTTCTTCTAGTCTAGTATCCCTGGGATATGCGAGGAAGTCTTCATCCATCTCCACTTGTAAGGCTTTAGTAAGTGCATCTTCATATGTCTTGAATGTCTCCAGGATTATATGCCACCGACCTATAAGAAACCATTGAATTAATAATTGTTCATCAATTACATAATTGAGTTGGCTGAGAAGGAATTTCCAGTGTTTGTCATACTCTCGGATGGATTCTGCTGGCTTTTGCAAGGTTGTCTTTAACTTTTTAGCTGCCAGATGTTTAGCATCTAGAGTTTTAAAGAACAATAAAAATTGTGCTTTAATTTCTGCCTTGGATGCGTGAGGGGTTCTCTCAGTAAAGGTCATATATCATGTTATAGCTCTTTTCCTCAAGGCACCAGTGAACTGCACCATCTGTCTATCTTCTGTTGTGACCTAGTTTTCCTCCCATGTCGACTCATGGATGAACCAATGTCATCTGGGATCTTCATCGCCCTCATATAGAGGGATATGCACTGATCCATGACCCATTTCGGATTCGTTGTTGCTATCTTCTTCAGGAGGTGGCAGTGGTTGGGGTGGTGGTGAGGGTAGTGGAATGTTTTTTTTTTTTTTTGTGTGCAGAGCTATTATTGATGGAACCCTCATTTTTGTTGGTTGTTTTGTTTGTCGTTTCTTCTCCGACAAGTAGTTGGTCGGGGTCGACTTCTCCTGTTGATGTCCAACTGCAATTATTTGTCTACAGATCAGAGTTTTCTATATTCTCCAAAGCTGTATTTGGCAAGGGGGTGCTCCTTCATGTGTCGGGTAAAGTAAGTGGATACTTCAATTGGAGGGGTATGCTTGAAGCATGACCCATTTTCCTTCCTCTGGTCGACGGATCACTAGATGATTGTCATCATTTACTTCATCGTCTAGTCGGCTCCATATACCAAACTCACCAGTTCTTAGTCTTAGGTCCTCTTCAACAATGGCTTGTATTCTAGTATTCGGATTTGTTGGAGATAGAGGTCTTATCTCCTGGGGAACTTCTATTTGGAGAGCTTCTCACTACTCTATCCACGAATCTTCTTCCATGGGTGACGCTTCTTCATCGACGCCTTCTTCCTATTGGTCATGACCCAACTCTGGAGGATTTCTTTCTTGGTTTGTCACCCTAGTACTCATTCCTCTTTATAGTGCTATAGCTCTTTCTCTTCTTTCTTCCCTCCTTTTCAACCTATTCTCCCTCTCTATCTTCTGTAAATCCATCGTACCTTTGTGTATCACTATCCGTTCAATTTCCTTTTTAGGTTGACTTTTCATTGCTGGTGATGGTATCTCTTTTTAGTCAACTAGAATCCCTTTAACTTTACCCCGATATACGACCAGCTACCCACCCATTGCCTACCCGACGCTTTAGAAAGCTTAGATAGTTATGTTTACTTGCTTAGGAAATATTCCCACTCCCTTTCAGCAATGAATTTCTCCCACTTCTTTTGTTTCTCTGCCCAGTCAGTAGTTTGTGGAGGTTTGCGTAGTGATCAATGAGGTTCGACAATATGACCCACTCCTTTTTCTATCAGGAACTTGAACAACAAGGTTGGTAAGGAGCACAGGAATTGCTCGGTAAGGTCTGTATAGAATTTCTTCTAAATGGTTTCTACCGAAGTTCTTTCTTCTATAGCTTGCTCCTTGCATAAATCGTCGGTGATCTTTTCAAACCACTCCAACATGTTTGTTCTTCCCCCTCGAATCAGTTTCTCTAGCAGTGGTTGTTCTTTATTCGCTTCCAGCTTTTTCATCCAGAAGTTTCTTCAAAATATGGGGTACCGATTCTATGAACTTATCATGGATTTCAGTAAAGAATCTTTCTTTCTCGTGATTAGTTGTTAATTTGTTTCTTCGCACGTAATTTTGCAAATAATTTTCTATCTTGCACTCCCACTAGTTCTTAATTTCCTGCTCTGATATCATCTGCTTGTATTCATCTCAGATATGTACTACCGGCAATGAAACCAATGTTGTAATCTCATGGATCACAGAGGGTTACCAATAATACACATTTAAAAGCATACAGAAATATCAGAAAAAAAAGACAAGAACACTAATGTAGGAATAACAGATTATATTACAGTAAAAGATTCCATACAATACACATAACTAAACCAAGTTCTCATCTGGATCAACAGCCTAATATATATCATTTACAAACAGTTACAAATAACTACTTGTCGGTTCGGCTAACTTACATGACCTTATGTGGCTGACCTAATCTCTAATTGTTCGACTGATCGACATAGTCGGCTAATTGACTTAGTCGGCTTACCGACTAGCTCCTCCAACAAGGAGTCACTTCCTATAAAGATATTTTTCAAGAGATTTACAACATCTTTTCTTGGTCCTACACTGAGATTTCAAGGTTGGATCCGTCCACTGTTGAACATCACATTGACACCTATCATGACATGGCACCCATCTATCAAAAACAGAGACCCATCCATCCTTCCAAAGATCCTATGGTCAAAGCAGAAATTGAGAAACTGTGCATAGTCAGTTTCATATACCCCATCACATACACCACTTGGGTTTCTAACCTTGTCCCTGTGAATAAAAAACAAGGCACCATCCACGTCTATATGAAATTTCATGATTTGAATTTGGCTTGTACCAAAGGAAAATTCCCAACCCCGTTCATTGACCAAATCATTGAATCATGCGTCAGACATGAGGTCGTTTACTTCATGGATGGTTTTTCTAGATACAACCAAATTCAGGTCTGGAAGTAAGACCGATAAAAAATGTGTTTACTACCCCTTGGGGAACATTTGTATATCGAGTGATGCCCTTTGGACTGAAAAACATTGGAGCCACTTTCCAGCATGCCATGACATATTACTTCCATGACCTTGTTCACATTATATTGGTTTATCTGGACTACCTTACCACTCGGTCACGGAAGCGCACTCAACACTTAGACGACTTGCGACAGGTCTTCCTACGATGTCGCAAGTACAAAATCTACTTGAACCCTCTCAAGTATGTTTTTTGTGTCCCAACAGGTCGTGTACTTGGGTTCATTGTTTCCCACAAAGGGATTACAGTTGACCCTCTTAAATTTCAAGCCATCCTTGACCTCCCCTCACCACAAACTCTACGCCAATTGTAGAGTCTCCAAGGTAAGGCTAACTTCCTTCACTGCTTTATACCAGAATACGCAAAAAAATCCCACAAATTCTTGTGTCTACTTTGTACCAACATTCCATTTTTTTGGGATCAACAAGAACAAGATGTGTTTGATGCACTAAAACAAGCTCTAGTTTCCACACCATTACTATCTGCACCTGACTTCACCCAGGACTTCACCCTCTATGTGTCAGCCTCGAAAAATTCCATCACTATAGTTTTGGTCCAGGAAGACGATGCTCATCAAGAGGATGTGATTTACTACGTTAGCCAGAAGCTTATCGGTCCCCCCTGCGATATTCACCTGAAGAGAAGACGGACCTCACTGTCGTATTCTCAATCCAAAAACTATACCATTACATCATCGCAAACTATACTTGAGTAGTGTTTTATTCCAATCCTATGCAGTACCTCTTGAGATGTCGCCTCCTATAAGGTCACACAACCAAGTGGGTAGTCATCCTCCAGGAGTTCAACTTGGAATTCATTACCCCAAAAAGCACCAAGGCATTGGAACTATCTTCGCTAATGACAGACCTTCCCCCATTGTCCACACCACTGCCACTCACGGTCGACCTTCCAGACAAATCCTTATTTGTCATATCCACAGAATATCCTTGGTTTGGGGTCATTCTCTTGTACTTACGCACTCAAAAGTTCAAGGCTCACTTAAGCCACAAAGACAGATGGCGCATATGACACCAAGCCACTCGCCATCTCCTTATTGGATATGTTATCTACCATCGGGGCCTCGGCACCATATTACGTCGTTGCCTCACCCACAACGAGGATGAACAGTTCCTCAGTGGCTATCATAGTGGATCCTGTAGTGGCCATGTCTTTGGTTTGGAAATTTCTCAAAAGATTCTACATGCAGGTTACTTTTGGCCTTCCATTTTTGTTGATTTCATTGAGGCTTTCAAGCATTGTCGTAGTTTTCAACTCTTTACCCCAAAAGTAAGGACTCCCCCCACACCACTGCACCCCGCCATCACTGTTGGTCTCTTTTGCAAGTGGGCAATCAACTTCATGACAATCACTCCTCCCTCAGTTGGTAAACATAAGTACATTATCATGGTCATCGCTACTTCATTAAGTGGGATAAGGCCATGCCCACCTTCAATTGCAAAGGTGAAATGGCAATGCAATTTTTCTTCAACCACGTCATTTCATGTTTTGGTTTTCCCCAATATATCATCTCATACCACGGTAAAAATTTTGAAGACAATGCTTGGACAGAACTTTCAACCATGTTTAGGTTCGAGTAGCAATTCGCATCCTCCTACTACCCCCAAGGAAATGGCCAAGTTGAACCGGTCAATAAAATCATCAAGACCATGCTCCAGTGGATGGTTGGAAACCACAAAACTAACTAGCACCACATGCTAGTTTTCACCCTTTGGGATTACCATGCATCCTCCAAGACCACCACTGACTTCACCCATTTCCATTTGATACACAACATTGAATCGGTCCTCCCCATAGAGTGCCAGATTCCATCACTTTGCCTCACCGTGGAACTCCTTCCCGACACTGCACCTATAGAATAATGCCTTCTCCAACTTGAACATATCAATGAGGACCATTGCATTACTCTCCAAGCCATTGAAGCAGCCAAAACTCGGTCGAAGTCACATTTTGACTCCCATCTCCACCCTCGCACCTTTAGCAAAGGCGATATGATCCTTGTCTACGACCAAGCCAACAACAAGTTGGGAAAAGGGAAGTTTGAATCCAGTGGTACATTCCATATGTCGTTCGCCACTACCTCGGAAAGGGGGCATACATTCTGTCTACACAGTTCTTGAAGTGATTCTTACACTTTGCTTCCTTGATAAATGGATCCTACCTCGCATCACTACATGAGATTTGTTAACGGAGCAAAAGATGGTCCCCAAATCTCGTCTCAGTTGCATGGGTTCTCTATTCCTAGTGACATGAGTTAATCCACATCGACAAAATGCATGTGGGCATCATAACCAACAACTAGGATGAGTATGAAGGTGTCACTGGCCTCTTGGTCATTGCCCTCCAGTTGGGTATTCATCACCTCGATGTCTTCTTAGACTCCCATTTTCTTGTCTCCCAGTTGAATAACCACTACCAAGTACGCAATCCTTTCCTTTTAGAAAAATCCTACGCACTAAACATATGGTTAGAGCATTTGAATCCATTAAATTCACACATGTTCCCATAAACCTCAATAATGTGGCAGATCAAATGGCTAATGATATTCTAGAATGGAATATTCATCACCGCATATAGGAAGCATATAAAAAACTGCATCATGCATACATATGTAACATACATCATATAGACATTTTTTCATCATAAAAAACCACAAAAGTGAATCAAATATATATATATATATATATCACATGACAGAACATGTCCAGTACAAAATGAGAATCTACACAAGATTTCTTAGCAGAGTATACATAACGCTATAAAAGTCCTAAGTGCACCAACGCACTAGGGGCAGCTCCACATGCTTCTAATTAGAGCCAGAGTCATCATCATGATCCTCTGACTTGGTATCCTCCTCGCCCTCCTCCTCCTCCTTGGAGTCATCATCATCATCCATGGGCACATCTCCCTGCACCGCTGCTCATACATACTCAGCAGCAACAACAATCCTCTTCATTAGAGGAATCCACTTGCAGGGAGCATGGTAGCAGGTGACAATAAGGTCATCATCTAGATGCTGCAAACCATCATTTTTCACTCCCTCTAGTAGGCGCTCCACATGCTGTCGAAGCTCATTAATAGTCTTTCACCCCTTCTTGTGTCCTGGTGCGTCTAGATCCAACCCCTCCACTACACCCATTTGATACCGGTAACTTACTGGTGGGAAAGGCCCAATATATGCATATGCACACAAGGATATCATCGATCCTTGTATATCAACTAGCTACCAATAAACTAAGTAGTCTATGAATGTAACCACATAAAACATCATGTATATGTACCATCTGGTCCCCAGTTCTGGCCTGGAGGTTGGGGCATCTCTGGGTCTCCCTGGTAATCCATATCAACATATGGGTAGTCCTTAATGACTACCGAGAGCTGTCTCCACTGACCTAGAATCTATTGAGTGAAAAATAAGTGCACCGTGCCACCTCCCTCATGTACCATCATCTCACACGACCTGTGCATCCGAGGCTCTCAAGGCCCACCATCCCGAACTGCTAAGTGCGGTCGAAGGGTCGGAACTCTCTCAAAGAAGAAGGAGCATAGGAAGGAAGAAAAAAAAAATTCCCCACCAACTGTCTTGGCATGGTTCAGTGCATGCCAAATTGCAAACAAGTACATTTGGGCCCATCCAAAAAATGTGCCCCCCATCACACTCTCCGCCATCTGGAGCCCCCCCCCGGAAACGTTGTGGTTCCCAAATGAACCCAAAAACTGCAACACTATCGCTGCAACTTCTTGAGTCAAAAGACTCTCAATGTCACACAACAATATATAGGAGCCATGCACATGTGCAGATGTATAACAGTGCCTCTCGCAGAGCTCATTCAGATTCTTCCCATGTGAGATATTTGGCGCCATATTTCCAATCACTCCCAACATTGGGAGCCAGGTCTGGAAGTACACATCTTGCAATGTAATATCAAGATGTTGCCCCTGTATGATAAAGCACTCCCCATCAACATCCTAGAAACCCACTAAGGTATCAAGTAGCAGCCGCAGGGTGTTCATCAAAGGAACCTACATGAACTTGAGAAGTCCACATTGGGCAAGGACATCCTGCATGCCTACATTTCAGAGAGCATCTCTCTGTATTTCTTTGCAATCTCTCTCCCACAACGAAGGTTGAGCCATCCTGCATAGACACCAAACCCCTGTTAGCCACATCTATTAGGAAAAAAATTTGTACCAGGGCAGGGTCACTCCTTGTTGACCAAAACCAGCAACTAAGTCGCTCCTTTGGGCCAAATAGCTATGACTGAGTCGCACCTTTAGGACAAATAGAAGCGACCTCAAGTCACACCTTCATCCCAGACGGAAGCGACTAAGTCACTTCTGTATGGCTAGAAAGAGTGACCTAGTCATGGGTTTGGCATCGAAAGGTGTGACCTAGCTCGGAGAAGCCCTAGCAGGGAAACCTAGGACCCTAGGTGAGAAAAACAATAAACCAAACCACTAAAAGAGACGATTTTTGCATGTACTCTTACCTACAAGTCGCGGATCAGAAAATCACTGATCAAAATGGAAGAAATCAACGAAAGAATTATAGGGTCCTCCCCTCCAACTCAACACTTAACAGTAACAATGACACCTGTCATGTGGTCCCCCCTTTTTATAGGCCTCATTAGGTCTATTTTTCTTATGGGAACTGCAAAGCCACCTAGAGTCCGTTTGAGACATCGTTCACATCGTTGCTTTCAGTTTTCCACCCTTTGTATTTTGATGAGACTCTCATCTCATATTTAACCCATTAATTTTTGTACCATTTCATGCAAGTCACCTCAATTTGTGTGCCTCCATGTGGGTCTTCCTCTGTAGGTATTTGCATGTTCATGAGCCATTTGCTCCATCCATACCACACAAATGACCACTTTGGACCACCGTCCATTATCCGATAATGGGGCACCATTAGTTCCCCCTTGTTTGGTTGACCATTACGGAGTTTCTATCAAGATATTTTCTGACTCCTAAAAGAATGAAAAGATCACCGAGCGTACTTGCTTCCTTTCTTGCTCGTTAAAGTATTCGAAAGGGTGCCTACATAGCCTCATTTATCTCTTTTTGCAGACCATGTAGACTACCACAAGAAAAGGACTACCTTGGCACACTCAAGCTAGGAACGTTTCCCTCTGCATCATTTTATGCTTTCTCGGGCATTGGGACCGAACTTTATAAAAAAATATCATTATGGGTTGTCTTTAAGCTCTTTTCCAGCCTTCTCATCAAGAAAATATTGTCAAGCAAACTTGGTTTCTTTCATGATCGTAAAAGTGTTTGAATGACTGTCCAGCCAGTATAGGTTTAACCTTTTCCGACCTAATTGGACTAGACCAACGGTAAAGAATTATCAGATCCCCTAAAAAGGATGGGCAAACTCTCTTATGTACACTTTTATCCTTTTTCGAGAAGAAGAGACTATCAACGAAAAAGAGACCTCACTAGAGTCTTCTTCATGTTTTTAGATTGAAAGCATCACTGAGCATTTATTTTCTTGGGCTCATTAAAAATCCATGATATCATTCCATAATGGTGTCTTTAGACACCACCCCATATGTTACAGTTCGGCAACATTCCCATTTTTAGTTACATTCCCAGTATCACAGCCATGATCCCTCTCCTATGAGTTTGTTTCATTTGCTTCCAGGTCATCCCTACCATTATACTTTGAACAAAGGAAGTTCGGAGTCCTTCGCACTCCCCCTGCCCCTTTTCCCCCACTCAGTGTTCCAGTCCCCAGATTTTCCCATATCTTTGGTTATCCCCCTCACACTTCTTATTAAGGAAACCTTATTGCCTTGATAAATTGCAGGTCTCCCTCTGTCGACGACAACACATCTATTCCATAGGATAGACCTAGAGGTCCCTGCATCCCGATTTCATTAACCTTATTGATGAGTTCCTTGGACCACTTGATAGGAGTCCTTAGTGCCTCTCGAGATGGTTGTGTCTCACGTGCTCAATTTTAGCTACATCATCTAACCGTTGATATTCGTATAGGGTATTGGTCCATGCAGTATTTGGTCAAAGACATCGGTTGTTACCTGACTCTAGCATGTTGGTGAGTCTATTAAGGGACCCAGATATGTTCATGTCCCTTGTGATTTCTGGGCTACGTTGATTCATTAGTGGAATCCTTAGAATCATATGACTCATTAGAAGAGAATTCTTGAGTGTATGAAATCCCTCTAGAAGCTCTTCTTGAATTATGGGACCTCTTGTGGGAATTCCTCCTTGAGATACTCCCACTATTTTCTTGATTTTCTTAATGATTCCCAAAGTTAATCTTCCTTTGAATATCTCTTAGACTTTGGAGCATATTTGCGTTCAGTTTATTTTGTCCTTCTTGAGCTTTGATCAGCCTTTCATTGTCTAATATATAACTCTGTATTTATACCCTTTGTCTCCCCATGGTCTTTGCAATGTTTGGGGGAGTCACATGGTTTATCCTACAATTATATTTTGTCTCTACATTATTAACCTATATGTTCTCTCCCATTTCATATGTATCAACTTCATAAGGATCTTGTGCATCATCCATGGTGATGACCTTCTTGGCCCAACTAAGACCAAAGGATCCCAGGCTCAATTGAACTAAGTGATGAAATTTTAATTGGTCATGGTATAATTTTGAATCTGCAAAATTTTTCATGTAAACACAATTGCTATATTTATTACATCCTCATGAAATAAAAATCATTTTTTATATATTCTGGAATATACCCATTTTTATGTGTATTTAAATCTAAAGGATAACTCAAGACACCTATAGAATGTCATATGTGGGGAACCATAAATACTTTCTCTATTGTTTTAGATATTACATATAATAATGATTAATAAACACCCTTCATTTTACTCAACGAATGATCCAGACATCTTTTATAAATTTCTGGAATTTACCGCTTATATGTTTTTCCCACTTCCTCCATACTTGGCAATTTTTGCAATTCTGCAACATCTACCATCATTCCAACATCTTCACATTTTTATGCTTCTCCAATGGTCATGGTTGAACCCCAAATAAAAATTTGTAAATTTTTTAAAGAAAAATTGGGGGTTAAGGGGGATTTCCCCCTTGTAGTCTCCCTATGCCACTACAAGGTGAGTCGAGGGAAACTGCAACCGTGTTTTTGTTTTAAAAATTATTCAATTTCCCGCAATTGTGCACATGAGTTCACTATCATGTTTTGTTGATGTGGCTTGGGTGCCGTTGTGGCTTGGAAAGTACTTGAAGAGGTGTTGGACAAGTCCAACATGTCACCCTAAGGTAGCCATGTCACCCACCAACAACTACCACAGAATGATATAACTCGACCTTTGGCAGGAACATGTCAACGGTTCCTCCTTTTCCATAAGTGGTAACGTATCCTTTAGAAGGTGGTTTTAAATAGTTTCCCAAGGATGCATTGTCAATAAAAAGTTGAGACGCGTCCTATGAAATTTTGTCCCTTGCGCATGCTCACCCCATTTCATCCTTCATGCACTTTACCTATGAGCAATGTATCATGGCCATTGATATTACCTTTTATCCAATGGCCATATCTATATTTTCCCATTATTATCCTTTGTGAAAATTACTCGTGCATTACAGGCCACAAGTGTTGATCTTCCATAAGATATAATAGTCAGATGTATGCATGCCTCTATACTCCACCATATGAAGTCATTTGTGTGTGGTCTCAATGTGGTAGGTACACATTATGCTTTTTGCCTATGTGGATCCTCCACGTCACCCATCCACATGGCATAGGTGGGGCCTACCAATTGAACCTAACCTTTCTCTGTTACTTAACAAATTCGACTGCCATGGGGAATTCCAATGATAACTTGTATTTTTCCTGTAACTGAACATTTACGGTCCATACAACTCCAGTATTGCAACTAGTATTCATATACCCATATTTTAATCTGATTGAAAGGAGGGGACATGAACTGACTCAGGCTCTCCATTTTTCACCCAACAACCATTGTTGGCTCGCCAAATTGACACTCTTTTGTACCTCTTTACATCCTACATATACACCTTTGATCTCTTCATTTGATCCTTTTATCCCACGAATCCTTCTACATTTTCACATATTCACCCAAATATTCAGCAAGTTATTAAGGTATGATAATTCATAAAATTCCTTTGATTTAATGCTTAAATGTCATTTCTTGAAGGATTTGTGACTAATTATTTTTCTGCAGCATACTTTGATTTCTACAGCACACATTAGCATTCAGCAGCAGTTAGTTATTATGAAGCTTCTCCATATGTGGCCAGTCCGTTCAAATAGACCCAAATCCATCTAGCTTCAATCTCGTTGATGACTCATGTGTAAATAATGCAATCTTCATCTCTAGGCGTTGCATGCCATAGAGATGAATATTTTCTATTAGATAGAAAACCAAAGCATATCTCATTAGCCATTAATTAAAGGAATCAAACACTTGTATTATTAATAGGAGATCGAGTTTGTTGCTGTAGAATCGAAATTGGTTATCTTAGCCTTCGAGAAATAAAAGAGCCATGGATCGAAAATGTAATTGATGGAGTAGTGTGTATGTAGACAGAGATATGTATGTATGGAGAATGGATAAGGAGTAAGAACTGTTGCGGTACCTAAATTTTGGTTTTCCTGAATATGACAGAGGTATGATGTTTTTATAATGCACAGATAATTTTGTAGATTATAATTTGATTCAGTTCATGTTGTTAATATTTTTCTTTTATATGTTTGTAGCTTAAATCTCTTAGTCTGGGAATCCCATAAGGACTTGTGGTCTCATTGGAAAGGATCCACCAACATAGAACATAATCCCTTCCTCGGTAACTTTAAGTTTTATAGTTCGATTAACTAATTGTTTTCTGTTTTCATTAGAAATAAGAATTGGGTTTAGTCAAATAACTTTAGGAATAAAATTTGTATATGACTGAATTTTATTATTTACTGTTGTTGGAATAATGTGCATAGTACTATTAGTTTAGAACCGAGCTTCGGTATTAGGGTAGGTTGATTTAAAAATTGTATTCTGAATACTTAGTATTGTAGATCTTATTTGTTTTTGTTGTAGATTCAATTTTTATGTTTGAAATTCATACATTGATTTTGTAAAACGTGGTTCCCAATGAAATAAACTTAATTATATTTTCTTTTAAGTTATAGAATATATAGATGGCATTCATTTTCATTATGGTTTAAGCTTATAAATAATTCAGTTCTGTCTTTAAAGATTAACTACATTTATTCTGCAAATTCAATTTATTTTGTTTTAGTTTTAAAACACAAGTTAGTTTGAAATAGTTTTGATCTCAGAAACAACTCATTTTTAAGATGAATCAGTAAGCTTTATAATAGTATTAAAACTTCTTAAAAATATATTAATGTAATAAGAGATTTTAAAGTGTTAAACGATACATCAATTTCATAAGTTTGCTTTGTACAACTTACTCTGTTTTTTGTGTCATTAAGTTTTAGTTCACTTTCTGTGACCTATTCTGTTTTTTGTGTCAATAAATAGTTTTATGTTTATTTAAGTTTCTGAATTATAGTTCTCATTGGTTTATGCTTTGGTAATTAGAATTGTTTTGAAGATAGTTTAAAGAGTATTTTCATTTCTGTAATTAGGATTGAATATGAATTCTAATGTTTTATAGGTCTTAGATGTGAGAGTATTTAGTTGGTGTTAGGATTTTACATTTGAATACGTTTGAGGGTTGATAGATTAGAAATCTTATTATTAAGCATTTTGAATAATCCATAGATTAGATTAATCCAGCTTAGAGTATATTATATTAGGATAGGCCCTAATCCTTCATATACAGTGTTTGCATCTCGCAAGCTACCGTCTTAGGTTGACAAATTAAGTGTTGTATTAGATAGTGCATATTTATCCCCAACATTTTGGCGTCATTGTTGGGGAGGTGCTAAATGGATTAGAGTCTAGATAGATAGGTTTCTTTTACATTACATAACAAGGGGGAGGGGAGAATGGTAGGACGAGAGGTAAGAACTTGTGCATCCATTGTAGTGGGTTGCCCCAAAACCTTGTTTTTTTCTTTTCTACACAAGTTTGTTTGATTTATTTAGAGTATGTTTCCCCTTCTGCAAATGTACATAGTTTACTCTCACATAGTTAATTTCAAGCATGCATGTTTTTGAAATTTAGGTAGTTTCCTTTTCCCGCAGTTACGTTTGATGCAAATGTGTTTTTCCTTTCAATAGTATGCCAGAGTGCTCTTTCTTCAGCAAACGTAGGATTTCTTTCAAGTAGGGATGTTTATGGTTTCATAGCATAGATTTGGATTGATTTCATTTTAATTTTGTTTGCATATTAGATTATCTAAATATTGGGCCAGTTTTACACTCACAACATTTAATTTTAGTTCCTTTGCTTCTAAGTTAATTTTACATTTCTGTAATGAATGCATTTGATTTCCTGCATGCATGATTTTTCTACAAATAGTTTTAAAATTTGAAATTTAAAAACATTTGGGTGTTTTAAGAACCATGTTACTAACCCACCTGTGAAGCAGGACATTTGAACTAGTACAAGTTTAAAGATGTTCAAAAACTTGTTGAGTACAGAAGGGCTTATTACTACAAAGGGTTTCTTTAATCCTTGTTGCAGCATCAGATCTGGAAAAGAATTTGTCTTCCAAAATGGATAGAAAATCCATAAGTATCATCAACATGAATATCCTGATCTATACATTTCTCCTTCCTCGTTTGCTGAGAGAACTCAAGAATCAGGGAAAGGAGCTAAAGAAGAAGAACTACTAGAACCTGAAATTACAGAATTTCTTGCTTTCCTGCTACCAGAGGAAGAATATCAACTTGTCTTAGAAATTAAGGATACTAAAGAAGAAATTCAAGCTAGTCAAGAATCTATTAAGTCATGGACTGAATCATTTTTTCAGTTCCAGCCTATTACTCTTCAGCAATTTTTGAAAACCATATCATATGAGATGTTGGTTCCTCATGTCATGGTATTTGTTCATATACATTATGTTAACAAGAATGTTTTAAAAATCCTGATTCGTAGGTGCTTACATTGGAAGTACTCATACACTTGAAAGAATATTTCTACTTCCAATAGTATAGGGTAGTGTAGGGAATAAAAATAAATAAATAAATAAAGTAACACAAAAAATAAATCTCTACTGTGAAAACCAGTTTCTGGCACAATCTAGCAAGGGTCTAGCTAGAAAACCAGTTGATTAGCTAGCTATGCTCATAAAATTGTTGGTGATACTTCATTTCTACAAAATTTATCTTTTGTTCTATGCTCAGTTGGATGATGGGAGATTTATTAAGACTCTCCTTTCAGCAAGTTTCAACCCATAGACTCCAAAACATTTTCTAGGTCTAAAGATTGAGACATTTTTAGGTACCCTGGAGCTTGCATGCCTCAATGGCAGGCATCCTTGTCATTTTCTAAGGAAATTCATTAATGTTTCTTGGCAAGGTAATTCTACAGTTCATTCAACTCCAACTAATCTATTCTTGATTATTAGGATGTAACAAGTGCCTTGATTTCCATTAACATTAAGGGTGGAATATCTCACATTGGTTAACAAATCTTCTCATTGGTTGGTAATCCAATGATTTCTATCTATGTTTGACATCAACAAATTTATTCACATAGGTAGAATTGCACAAGGGAAGGACGTGGATGAAGACCTTGCAGTTCTTTACTCTGTGATCATGGATAGTTTTCAATGGTTGCAGTCTTCATTTTGGATACAGAGAAGTCTATTCTTTTTCTACAGAAATCTAGTAACATTCAGCATAGTGGACAGTCTATTAGAAGAAATATTCTCAGTTTTATAGCAACACAATATTTGGAAGCAAACCAAGAGAACCTTGTCATAGAAACTTCATTCTTCCATAGAAACTCCATTCTGTCGTAGAAATGACAACATGCAGCAGAAACTCCTGACATCCAAAGTATTTATGAAGAACTTGGTCATGTAAGGTAACATCGATATAAGGTAACGATCCTTTTTTTGAAATATATTTTTTCATTAAATTTAAGGAAATTTTAGCATGGATTATACCTACATACTTTCTAAGCCCATTCCCGCATATGATTTATCCCATACTCTTGCTTATCATCTTCATCTTACCTTTAGTTGTCATCATGATTTTTCAATTTTTACCTTTTCCTATCATCATTCGATAACCATCCTTATACCTTATAAAATTAATATTCATCTCTATGGCACTAAGTGCCTAGAGATGAATATCTTATCCCTTTGAAAATATATGATTACGTTCTCCTATCCATGCAACCTTTGATTCATTCCTTCATACTTTCCTACACAACATTTTATCATTGCACTGACAGTTCAAAATATTCATAAACTTTTTTATGCGCCATACACTTGAATGATTGTTAAGTACGAGGCTTATGACTTATCGTTATACCCATAGCATCAGAAACCTTGAGAACTCTGTTGAACACTTGTTCTATGCATGTTCAATAATCCTTACCATTTTCCCAGTTTTTGTTTCATCTTGTGTTTTCCGTCCAAGTTATAACCTCAAAGAAAATTATGGGGCGAAAGGGAGCTGCACGCCATGAGCCGAGTTTTGTCTCTGTATTAGAAGGCTTTCTTGAATTCAACGCATCAAAGAAATATTTGAAGGCGTATGGTATCAATTTTTCCAGAAATTTCAGGGGCATGATGACGACATTACACTGAAATTCGCCCAGGGATTTGATGCGAAAGTCGTGCACATTGATGATTTTATCGTGGTGGTTTCGGAGAAAACAATCTCCCGTGCCACTGGTCTCCCTCGTCGATGGGAGCATTGGTTTAAGAATAAACCCATAGAGCTCACAGTCTGTACCAGGTTTTTAAAAGAAGAACATCAGTCTGCAAACTGGAAGAAGGGTTTTCCTCGAGACTGGATGCAGGCTGAATGGCATAATGTGCTCTATGTGTTGCAGAAGTATTTGACCTGCAAAGGAAGGTATGTCACCACCCTAAATTACCATATTCACCTACTTATGCATTTTGAAGCAGAACTGGAAATTAATTTCCCTTATTTCCTATGCAAGAGTTTAGGTAAGATGTTAAGAAGGGTTCAAAAGCATTCTGGGAACCTTTATAACCGTCTTTATCATCACGGGTTGGTCAAAATTCTCATTGAGGATGAACTGCATCTCCGAAAGGATAATTGGGAAAATTTTGTGGAAAGAATTTAGGGTATTCCTTCATCTACAAACCCTCATTCTCCCCACATTCATGTTTCTTCTCAGCCTAAAGGTCATGAATTAGCAGTCGTCCCTGACCCAGATCCAGAACCACCCTTAATTGAACTTTTCGCCTCTGTATTATGAAAAACCAAAAGGAAACGACCTCAACTGAAAATCCCCAATGTCACAGAATCCCCAATGCAGCGTCGAACCACCAGAAGCATGACAAAGCAATTCATTAAACCCTCTAATCTAGCCCTCAATATACAGCCGTCTATTTTTGTTGATTTGGAGGAATATCCTGATTTAGAACCAAGTCTCCCTGAGAAGAATACTCCAATCCCACTTCCTCCATCGCCTCCTTGGGAATTTGATTTTGTACATGTTGTACCTTCTGATTTCATTCTTCCTGATGAAAATCCTATTGTTACAAAATATGGCCATGTAGGACATGATCCTGAACTGTTTAACCCTCAACAGTTTGATTATGGGTCTCCTAATGATCATTCACCTGCACAAGAACCTTATGATGAACATATACCTGAAGTCTCAGCCACTTCAGCCATTCCTTCTGTAATTGTCTAGCTGCAGAAGAAAATTAAGAAGATTAAGAAGCTCAGAGCAGTGCTCAAGTCATATGAACAGTCCCAACAAGAAAAATATCTATTTCTTACAGAATCTGAGAAATATAATGAGCAATGGAGAGATTAATTTTCTTAAGCTCCTACAAAAGAATGAGAAATTGAGGGGAAAGTGTGACAAATCAGTTTAGTAGGTATAAAACGCCTTCAGAAATTAGTAAGGAATTGGAGAGTTGAGGCCTATAAGCACTTGTCTCATATCAGTATGTTGAAAAAGAAGTTGAAGGGTCGATCAAATCCAGCTAGTAGAAACTTGAACATAGTGGTCAATGCAACATAATCCTTGTCAGTGATATTAAAACTCAGTTTTGAAATTTTGAAGACTCTGTCAGGTATGTTTGCATGGGACAACATGCAAACAGATAGGCGTGGGAGAGAGAGTTGTTAGGAAACATGACAGTGAAGAATTGGATACCATTGATTTTGTCAACAAGGTTGGAAATCAGTTTTGAAATTTTTTGAGTTTTTGGAAAGACATGTTTGCATGAGGACAAGCAAATACTTAGGCGTGGGTGTATGTTGTCTCGCCAAATTGACACTCTTTTATACCTCTTTACATCCTCCATATACACCTTTGATATCTTCATTTAATCCTTTTATCCCACAAATCCTTCTACATTTTCACATATTCACCCAAATATTCAGCAAGTTATTAAGGTATGATAATTCATCAATTTCCTTTGATTTAATGCTTAAATGTCATTTCTTGAAGGATTTTTGACTAATTATATTTCTGTAGCATACTTTGATTTCTGCAGCACACGTTAGAATTCAGAAGCAGTTAGTTATTATGAAGCTTCTCCATACGTGGCCAGTTCGTTCAAACAGACCTGAATCCCTCTAGCTTCAATCTCGTTGATGACTCATGTGTAATTAATGAAATATTCATCTCTAGGCACTACGTGCCATAGAGATGAATATTTTCTATTAGATAGCAAACCAAAGCATATCTCGTTAGCCATTAATTAAAGGAATCAAACAGTTGTTTTATTAATAGGAGATCGAGTTTGTTGCGGTAGAATCGGAATTGGTTATCTTAGCCTTCGAGCTATAAAAGATCCATGGATTGAAAATGTAATGGATGGAGTAGTGCGTATGTAGATAGAGATATGTATGTATGGAGAATGTATAAGGAGTAAGAACAGTTGCACTGCCTAAATTATGGTTTTTCTAAATATGATAGAGTTATGATGTTTTTATAATGCACATATAATTTTGTAGGTTATAATTTGATTCAGTTCATGTTGTTAATATTTTTTTATATGCCTGTAGCTTAAATCTCTTAGTTTTCAAATCCCATAAGGACTTGTGGTCTTGTTGGAAAGGATCCACCAACATAGACCATAATCCCTTCCTCTGTAACTTTAGGTTTTATAGTTAGATTAACTAATTGTTTTATGTTTTCATTAGAAATAAGAATTGTGTTTAGTCAAATAACTTTAGGAATCAAGTTTGTATATGACTGAAGTTTATTATTTACTGTTGTTGGAATAATGTGCATAGTATTGTTAGTTTAGAACCAAGCTCGGGTATTAGGGTAGGTTGATTTAAAAATAGTATTCTGAATACTTAGTATTGTAGATCTTATTTGTTTTTGTTGTAGATTCAAATTTTAAGTTTGAAAGTCATACATTGATTCTGTAAAATGTGGCTCCCAATGAAATAAACTTAATTATATTTTCTTTTAAATTATAGAATATATAAATGGCATTCATTTTCATAATGGTTTAAGCTTTAAGATAATTCAGTTATGTCTTTAAAGATTAATTGCATTTATTTTGTTTTAGTTTTAAAACACAAGTTAGTTTGAAATAGTTTTGATCACAGAAACAGCTCATTTTTAAGATGAATCGGTAAGCTTTATAATAGTATTAAAACTTCTTAAAAATATATTAATGTAATAAGATATTTTAAAGTGTTAAATGATACATCAATTTCATAAGTTTCCTTTCTACAACTTACTCTGTTTTCTGTGTCACTTAGTTTTAGTTCACTTTCTGTAACCTATTATGTTTTATGTGTCAATAAATAGTTTTCTGTTTATTTAAGTTTCTAAATTATAGTTCTCATTGGTTTATGCTTTGGTAATTAGAATTGTTTTGAAGATAGTTTAAAGAGTATTTTCATTTCCATAATTAGGATAGAATATGAATTCTAATGTTTTATAGGTCTTAGATGTGAGCGTATTTAGTTAGTGTTAGGATTTTACATTTGAATAAGTTTGAGGGTTGATAGATTAGAAATATTATTACTAAGCATTTTGAATAATCCCTAGATTAGAGTAAGCCATGTTACGGAGAAAAATTTCTATGGCTTGGGGTACCACAACAGACAGAGTAACCGCAGAAATCAATCCTTTCCAATATGCAAGAGAAACCAAATATCTAACACTAAAGGATCTCGATACATACCTTATTCTAGACGGTTGATGTAGATCCCCGTTGATCTTTTCCACTCTCGCTTGTATAAGTGATTTGCTATCTCAACAGTCAGCAAACAAGACAAGCATGCTATATATAATTGTGTTAGACCTGCTCTAGCATATATAATCAATAACATATAAGCATTTAAAAGCATCCATGGATTCAATACTCATTTAAATACACATTATTAGATAGGAAATGATATTTCTATTAATATAAAACATAAATTACAATAGTGACAACCTCTTTCGGCACTTCTGCGAATCGGAGAAACTAAGTCCTCCACCTGGGCCTCCACCACTTCAATCCTACATCTCTCGAGAGCAATCTCACAAGCAAAGGCAAGCTTGGGAAGAACACAAAGTGCTCCAAGGGACAAAGGGATGTAGACTCAAGTATAAGCTCCGACAACAATGGACTATAGTTCTCTTGCTCTTCAATTCCTCCTCCTTTCAATGTATCCAAAGGGTTCCTTATATAGAGCTTCAATGGGGTAATGGAACATCAAATCTGAGCAATCTCAAGGCATATGGAAGGCCAAGAGACAAGTGATTCGGATCCACATCAAGGAAAACTCCAAAACTATTTGTCCTTTTTCACACATCCTGATGTACACGGGTTTAAGGGTCAAATCCACATATATACGCGAGAATGGGTTTAAAAGTCACGTATATCAAATAAGACATGTTTTTAGGGATGATATTGGAAACATCAAAGGTACAAAAATGGTCCATGGGGTCTAAAGAGTCTGCAGAGGGATAGGGAAGGCCATAAAGGTGTGATCCACCATGTGTGGTAAAATCAGTTGTAACAGATGCCCCCTAGTGTGTGAGGTCAGAGGGGTCATACGATGGCCGAAATAAATTATAGGTCCATCCTAGAAGTGGAGTGATGAAGAACCAGGTGGAAGAACCAGCCATCCAATAGTACAATATAATGATCAAACTCTACACATAACTGCAAGTAGATATAGAAATCCCAGATACATAAGAGTACAATGTCCATGAATGGGCATGATACAAAATATGACATGTGTGTTCATCTACACATACAATATAGATAGATCATAATCTCCATGATGAAGATATACAAAGGATCATGATCTCCATGAAGGCTGAATATATATAATGGATCAAGATCTCCATAATGGCTGGAAACATCTAACATATACTGAAATCAAGTCACAAGAGCTAAAATCTCATGAATACTGGCACAATCAAGGAGGTAGCATATATGACATGCCACCAATCTGGAAGGTCTTCTACACAATCCGCTACGAGTACATGTCCTACTATGTGAATAGAGGTGTCGAGGTTGAACATAGTAGTCCATCGTCTGATTACCGGTCATTGATGTATACCGTTAACGGACGCGAGATTACCCATTGATAATGAAAATGGGAATCAAGGTACTAGAGTGCAAAATAACAAGTGTGAATAAATGTGTTGAGGTCGAACACTTGAAAGGATCCATCGATTAGGGGACATTGATGTATTCCCAAAAACTCTCAATGGAGAGAGAACCTGCCACTGATGACTGCAAGTATCAAGGCACTCAAAATGACTCTAGATTCCTATCCCAGAATAAATGATCTGAAGTCGATGGGATGAAATCTGTTGGAAGGAGGGCATTAAGGCATCCCCCATCATCCAACACGAGGTACTTAGCAAAGCTGTATAATGTGGAAGGACTCGATCATAAAGTGTATGAACTAGCATCAGTACCAGGAATGGTCAACATGCAAAGTCAAGATAATTGAGGAATGGCCGAATCAGGTTTCAACTTCCTTCAAACAAGAGCATAAAGGAGAATGGTGACTAAATGTAGGCAGCATAGATTCGATATACAAAACTGGGACATCTCTGCGACACAGGAGGCATCGACAGAGGCTCCATAGGGACTAGAAGCTTAACCAGTCAGTGGAGATAGACTCAGAGAAATGAGTACAACTCCTAAAGTCAAACTATAAACCCAACCAACGGATGTGATATACAAAGCTCTGTTCAAAGGTGACACGACTCGACTGCTGCCAAAGATAACATCTTTTCTTGTCCGGATTTTTGGTTTTTTTATTTTTTTTGGACTTTTTCAAATATTTTGAAAAGCTTGAAAAATAATAAAAGTGCTTTATAATTACAGACTAAGAGGAGACAAGTGTCAATGGAAAAACAAACTAGTTCCAAGCAGCAGAACATACCTATGCTCAATGCAAGGACACATGTGTAGGATAACGAAACTCGGGGGAAAGTCCCCTCCCAGTAAAAAATGGGAACCAAGCTGCAAAGGATATATAAAATGGCTCTACATGGCTAGACATGAGTTAAGATCGGGCTATATGGCTGATACTCAAAGTTAGGGAAGCCGGCATAAGGCTCAATGAGGCAGGCAAAACTCATGATAATGCAATTACAACTTGATATAAGGGATTCCGGGGAGAAGAAGGCCAGCAAAAAGATCAAGAGGAGTATGAGGCTCTTGCACAAAGACATGGTGATACTATACAAAGTACTCCCACACCCTAAAGGGAAAAAATGTCAGCATGGGCACCAAATGCAATAAAGGAGCTAACTAGGGCACCCATGTATGGTCAAGCTCTACCATTCACATCATGTCTCTTCTAAAATAGTAAGAAGGTTATGTGACAAGATAGAATGGGTTCGTAACTAAGGTTATCATGAAGCAGTCATAAGGTCATGCAAAATGCAAACAGATATTACATCTAACCTATATGCCAGTTTAGACATAATACCTAAAATTAGCACGAATGGGTCAAAATAATGGTCGAAATGGTGCTCAAAACGGTCTCCTACATCATTAGATTAGTCCAAAATGGTCAGAAACGGTCCCAAGCTATAGAAAGGCGGTAAAAAATTTCAAAAATTTTCTATAAATAGTAAAAAATTCAAAAATTACATATCATTTGAAACTTTTTACCCATTTGAGCTCAGAACTTCAAACGTGAATTCCGGGAGCTTTGTCCAGCAAAATTCGACATCGCTTGTTCCGGGTAACTCCTCATGTCCTCCTCTTCCATTTTCATGTAAATTTTATCAATTTCCATGGTCAATTTTTTACTTTTAGGCCAATCTAGATTAGTCTTCTCGACTCACACAGAAATCGGGGTTTTTTCCGCGTATAGAGCTGGCTATATGCAGAAAAACTGCCCAAACCCGCGTACATATGTGGTTGTTTTGCAAACAATCATGTATGCGGCCACGCACATGATTTTTTAGGTGAAATAATGACCAAAAATTATTTTTAATGTGCAGGATGGTCCTAGAATGGAGGGAGAGGGAACATGGATACATATAAGAGGTTATACGGGGTGATTTGATGGATCAACAAGCTCTTCGTGCATGTGGGTGTTATAGCTGATTTCACCACTCCAGGTGAATCACACTTTGTCTGGCCTTCCCCTGTCCCGCTGCAGACTCCTTAGACCCCATGGACCATTTTTTGTCCTTTGATGTTTCCTTGACCATCCCTAAAAACATGTGAAAAATGATACACGCGACTTTTAAACCTATAAGCACGTATATACGTGGGTTTGACCACTAAAACCGCGTACATCAGGATGTGTACAAAATCCAAATTCTTTTGGAATTTTCCTTGACATGGATCCGACTCATATGACTCCTGGCCTTCCCTATGCCTTGAGATCGCTTAGATTCGACCTTTCATTACCCTTTTGAAAAGTTATATAAGGAACCCCTTGGTACATTGAAGGCATAAGAGAGAATTAAGAGCAAAGCAACTATAGTCCATTGTTTCCGGAACTTATGCTTGAGTCTGCATCCCTTTGTCCCTTGGAGCACTGTTGTGTTCTTCCCAAGCTTGCCTTTTGCTTGTGAGCTTTCTATCTAGAGATGGAGGATTGAAGTGGTGGAGGCCCAAGTGGGGGATTCAGTTTCTCCGGTTCGCAGACGTGCCGACAGAGGTTGTATCTTGTAATCTCTTATTTATATTAATAGAAATATATTTTCCTGTCCAATAATGTGTGTTTGAATGAATATTTTATCCATTGGATTATGTCAAGTGCTTATGAATTATTGATCATATATGCTAGAATAGATCTAACACCATGATATATAGAATGCATGTATTGTTTACTTGTTGTTGAGGAAGTAATCTATCAATTCAAGCTAAAGTTGGAAAGCTCGACAGGGATCTACTTCAACCGTCCAGAATAAGGTACGAGGTCTAATCCTTTAGTGTTAGACATTTAATTTCTATTACATATTGGAAAGGATTGATTTCTGGAGTCAAGCTATCTGTTGTGGTACCCCAATCCATAGGAATTTCTCTCCGTAACAGAATTGGTGACTCCGCTGGGGAGTTCCTAGTAGTTGTCCTTTGGGGGTTGTTTTATCGGCATTCAATGAATTTGAATTTATGTTTCTATCTTGTTTCTGTGTCGGGTCTGGGGGCATGTATGCCTGGTAGAGTCTAATTGGTGTGAATTTTGTCTCAGCCTGTCTGTTTGCCTTGATTTTATGCAGCTTTCTTCCTGTACGTGAGTTTTTAACTCACAGACGCATATACACGCGGGTTTCTCTTCGATTTCCACATATACACACGGGTTTACTGCGAACAGTCGCGTATACCCTTGCTTTTTCCTTTTTGTGGAATTTAAATGGTTGATGGGTGAATCTTGATATTTGCTAAGTCTCCTTTGGCACTACCTGAGTCTGTTTATACCTTTGTTTCTGACCAGAAACATTTTTTTAGGCTAAATTTTTTCTTCTTTTAAGAAGGTTCTTGTCATGGCATTTTCGATTTTTTGTTTAAGATTAGTGCATTAGAGTTCTTTTACCTTAGTGCTTTGCTTGAGTGTTGTGTTTGTGTGCTTGCAGAGTCTAGGGGTTGTAAAATCATTCTTTTTCTTTTTGCATCTCATTTTATTTCAAAAAATCCAAAAAAATTTGCTTATCATCATGCATTGCATTTTGCATTTTGCATTGTACTTGCATTAGATTTGCTTTAGTGTATTAGTTAGGACTTCATATAGGAAATCTTGCATTCATCATTTGAAGAGAATTGTGCATTTCACGTAGTAGCATACCCTGTTTTCATGGACACAATGCATTTGCATTGATTGTTAGGTGTGCATTTTACTTCATGTTGTGTCATAACACCATTAGTTGTACGACCATATCCTCTTTTTGAGTAATAAAGCCAACTAAAATCAATGCTAAATTAAAATGAACTACACTCTTTTCTTTTATAGGGTGCACCAACAAGCTTAGGTTTTAGGATCTTGGAATAGTTCATTGTAAGTAAAGTATCCAAGATCACTAAACAACAACATGTATGTGTCTGTCCAGGTGAGTGTGTGAAATCCTTGGTATAACCAATGTTTCTCAGGATCCTCCTCTCAAAAGGGAGTTAAGCACGAGGCAGTGTGAGCGGTTATTGATTGGGATGACCCCTATTCATAACTGAGTAGCACCGGAGATATTTCCAGGATTGTATTCATATCTTGGGGCTCTTTCGAGAGTTTCAGGCTTTTCTACCCTACCCATACGGTCAATCCCACCTACGAATGTCCACTTGAGCATTGATTATATTGAGGTGACCTTAGTGGCCTTACCTAGGATATCGAGGGGGTACTTTGCAGGGGTTATTCTGTGGGTGTCCCAACCAGGTTGGGGTCGGACAGCACAGTCGCTTTACGTGTTGAAGCTGAGGGCCACAATAATTGGTTACGTACCTCCGCTTGTTGTGTATGGGAGTCTCAAGACTCTCCTAGGTGAGACATACCTACTTCATTCGGGAGCTCACTTATCCAGCCCTTGTTTTCTTTCAATTGGCTTTAGATTTTATTAGTGATTGCTTTGTGCACAATAGTTGGCCTAGGGTTTACATAAATAGAGATTCTTTTCGATTTTTTGAGTCATTGTGGATTTGAGTGCAGCTCCTCGTCGTTCTTGTCGTTTAGTAGGGATTCCACCTTTTACTTATCCTCCTCTTTTGGGAGAGAGACCTAGATAGTCCAAGCAGACTATTTCACACATTGATTCACACACCATGGGAGACCATTTAGAAGGTATTCCTAAACCACCTTCTCCCATTCGTGTAAACGATGGGGAGTTTACTCCTACTTACGATCCTTCACCCAACTTGGCTGAGTTAGGTCCTGTGATTTTTGAGATAGGAACCATGCATGATAGACCTACTCACTCTAGGGTTGATTCCCCATTGACGTGTTACCAGTATGGAATGCTGAAGGATGCCAAGACTCATTTTGAACCCGCCAACACTAGCTATGGTAGTTATGGTATGTCTGGTTTTCCTACACATGATTTGGAATTTCATGTTGAATCTGACTTTGAGCCTAACACTATGCCTGGGGGAACTCTCATTCCTTACCATGCGAAGAGGTTTGGGAGCACTAGTCACATTGCACCTTCTGTCCCAGTGGTGGAAGTTACATCACATATTCCTCCTAGGTCTAGGGTTAGTGATCCTATTAGGATACCAGATTCGAGACGAGTGATGATAGGGAATAGTACGTACTTGATTACTCAGATCCCTTTGTCCTCTGTCCCTAGTTCTTCAAATGTTTACCCTCCACCTTATTCACGTGGTCCTTTGAGTTGGCACATGGCTATGAGTCAGGTTCGTACTGCGGTTACTAGACCAATTGTGTCTCAGGTTTACATACCGTCCGTTGCTTCGGGAGGTTGTGTTTATGCTTCTAGAGGTCATGTTACTACTTCTGAGGCGTATATCCCTACTTCCGGTATGTATATTCCTACTTCCAAAGCGTATCTTCCTACCTACAGAGTGTCTCATGGGGCATCGCATGCGATGACCTATGGACCCTATTATGGGACGCAGTATGGACAGGGTTCTTCACCTTACAGGGGCGGGTATCAACAACCTACTTACTCTCCTAATTACGGCTTTGTAGCTCCTACTAGTCAAGGTCCATCACACTATGGTGCTTCCATGCCACCCTATACGGGTCATACGGGAGGAGGGCACTATGGCCAAGGCCATGGTGGTAATCAGACCTATATGAATCAGGGAGTGGTCCACCGACCTCATCATCCTAGGCTCCCTTTCCTCATGACACTCAATCTTCCTGACTTGTCAAGATTGACGAACGATCCTGTAGCTCATGACCCGGCTTGGCCGACTGTCCCTACCAAGCTTCCTTCGGACATACCTAAGTTCGAGGGAAAACCAGAAGAGGATCCGAACGAACACGTTACTACATTTCACCTATGGTGCTCTTCGAATTCCTTACATCAGGACTCAATCCATTTGAGACTATTTCAATGCACCCTTACAAGGCATGTTGCGAAATGGTATATAGAGTTACCTAGGGGAGCTTTCGCTTTGTTCGATGACCTTGTGAATACTTTTCTTAATCACTTCCAGCTACCAGTGCATTACGACGTTGGTACTGAACTCTTGTCGACATTTCGGCAAGATAAACCCACACACATCTCTGATCACATTCAAGAGTGGTGTAGATGAAAGAGGTTAATCAAAGCCTTTATACCGTCAGAGTTCCTCCTCGAGTGGTTCCTCAAGTCGTTATTGCCATATATAGCGAATAATTTTTCTACATATGGAGTGCAAAATGAGGAACAAGCAATTTTTAAGGTGCATGAACTGGACTTGATCTATGCTCAGTCTGGTTTGTTATATGAGATTATTCCCAATGCTCCGCGTTCCAGTTTCGACCCCAAAGTCAAACCTGGACCACATGCCGATGGCATTGTGGGTTGTGCAAGTGTGAAACCTGCAGATTCGGTTGTAAAACAAGTTAGTCAATTGTCAATCAACCAATCTGCTCTGGGACAAGATACGGATTTATCTCAACCCACCCAAACGGCGAGTATACTTTATGTGCAATTGTCGGACTAGAAGGGTAACCAGCAGCCCAGACGGAATAGAAAAAACGGTAAAAATAATCGTAAGGGTGGGAATAAAAATGAGAATTCTAATAGTAATGACAATAACGGCTGGAATGCTGGGGGTGACAAGCAAGCTAAACATAAGGTTAAGTTCCCTTGCAAGTTGTGTAAAAACGATCACCTCACTTACTTGTGCCCTCGTATTGAGGAGGTTTCGAGATTCTTGGCACAGGGCCCAGCTGTGCTAACTAACCCTTTACAGCACAATCAAAATATGAACTTGAAGTCCCATGACCAGTCTGGTGATGATCATGATCCGCCAGAGACTAGTGGTCGTCATTGCATTAACATGGTCCGTGCTGCGAAAGTTGTGACCCGTGCGAAATATTATGGTTCATCACAACCCAGCCCAAGAAAAGAACCTGATCCACCAGGGTCCCCTTTGCGTATTGAGAAACCTATGGATAAACCTGAGACTGCACCTTGCATTCCTAAGGGATTCCTTAAGCGTTCAGGGCATAATCCAAATGCCTGAGTCGCCCAGAACTATTTATTTGTCAAGGATTTGGGCCACACTCCTTGTGCGATGTCTGCATTGGAAGTGCTTCAGAGTTGTCCGTCGCAAAGGAAGGCATTGCTTTTTGCCCTTCGTGTGAATGATGATGATTCTTCCTCCGTGATTAAATTTAAAACCACAAGAATTCAGCCTCGCTTGCCCTACTATGTGTCTCTTTTGATTCACGTAGAATGTCTTAATATGATCGTCAAGCACACTATGATTGACGAGGGCGTTGCTGCTTCTATGATTTCTTTATCCTACTAGAAGGGTCTGGGTTCCCTTGAACTGTCTAAATCAGCGATCATGTTAACTGTTTTCGATGGGAGATATTTTAGGCTGCACGGCATCCTTCCTTCCCTTAAAGTCCGTTTGGGAGGGAAGACCGTTGCGATAGAGGTTGAGGTGTTTGATGCACCCCTTGACTACAATCTCTTGCTGGGTAGGAACTAGATGTACAATATGCAATTCGTTTCTTCTTCCTTGTTCCACATTGTATGCTTTCCACATAACGGGAAGATCATAACGATTGATCAAACGACATTCAAGAATCCATCTATTACCGCATCTTCGGGAGCTTCGATCCTGATCATTGAACATTCTCAGCCAGCAACTGGGAGTGTGGGTGTAGGCATGTATCCATCCCTCATGGGGATCTTTAGTTGTCCTGCACCAATCCTCATGATAGGATCTAGTTCCGATGAGGCTTCGACATCTACAAGATCGGTGCCTTTTCGCATGAGTCATATGGAAGATCCTTGGATTATTCCTGCACCGAGTACTTCGAGTGAGCCCGTCGTGACAGATGTGCCATTGCCTGCAGCTATGATAGCTTATCAAGCTAATCTCAAGTGTGTTGCAGAGCCTACTCCTTCCTCTTTGCAGACGGAGGAGGAGGACCCTTATGTGCTGCCGGCATGGGCAGTATAGTCTTCTCACGTGCGCGACTTCCTTGATACGGTTTTCCCTTCAGATGAAGCAATTATTGAGGCTATGTCAGGAGTTGAGCCACCATGGGAGGAGCTCCATCATAGATCATACTTTCTTCCAGAGCTTGACCACTTGGAGCGTGAGGATTTTAGGGTGGTTCTTAGTCAGAGAGTTGGTAGTCCTATGGTTCCATTAAGCTCTCCTGGTCCAATGGCTGATGGAAACATGGCGAACATATCTTCAACGATTCCTATCAACATCTCTCGCAATCTTGGCATGATAGAGAATGTCTATATTGGGGCGGAATGTCCCCATGCTGAGATTCTTGAATACACCGAGCTATTTAAGGAATTCTGTGATAGTTTTGCTTGGTCTTACGATGAGATGCCAGGTATTGACCCTCGTATTGTCGAGCATGAGCTTAATACTTACGCCAATGCTAAGCCTATTCGACAACATTTACGTGTGGTGAATCCTAGGAAAGCACCCGCGATTAAGGTAGAGATAGAGAAGCTGTTGAAAGCCAGTTTCATCTATCCCGTTCCCTTAACATAGTGGGTTTCAAACCCCATTCTGGTGGATAAGAAGCAGGGAGCGATCCGCATATGTACTGATTTCCATGATTTGAATCATGCCTGTCCTAAGGATAACTTCCCCACACCATTTATTGATCAGATTTTGGATGAGTGTGCGGGTAGCGAGGTGTTCTCCTTCATGGATGGCTTTTCCAGATATAATCAGATACATATTAAACATGAGGACCAACATAAGACTGCATTTATTTGTCCTTGGGGAACATTTGCATATCAGAAAATGCCTTTCGGCCTTAAAAACTCCGGAGCTACATTTCAGTGGGCGATGACCTTGATCTTCCACGATCTCAAGTCAATTATCAAAGTATTTTTGGATGACCTCGCTGCTCATTCTCGTATGAGAATGCGTCATCCCTATCACTTGAGATTAGTATTCAAAAGATGTCGGCACTATTTGATTAGATTAAATCCTCATCAGTGCATCTTTTATGTGAAGTCAGGTCATTTGTTAGGATTCATCATTTTTAAAGAGGGTATAAGAGTCGACCCTTTGAAAGTTGAGGCAATACTTCAGTTGTCTCCCCCGAAGAATATTCGTCGTCTTCAGTGTTTACAAGGCATGGCAAACTTCTTACAAAGATTTGTTGTCAACTTTGCCAATTTGACTAGAGGCTTCATGCGTCTCTTGAAAAAGGACACCCCCTTTTATTGGGATGAGCGAGCCTAGGAGTCCTTTGATGCACTCAAGCGATCCCTAGCATCGGCCCCGGTGATTAGTCCCCCGGACTATAGCCGTGATTTTCTATTATATGTGGCCGCATCATTAGAGATAATTGGTATGGTTTTGGTTTAAGAGGATGAGGAGCTCCAAGAGCATGTCATATATTATTTGAGCCGAAACCTTATTGATGCAGAGATTCATTATTCTCATGTCGAGAAGCTTGCTTTAGCTACCGTACATGTGGTTCAGCGGTTGAGACATTATATTCTCCTTTGCCAGACCTTGATTGTAGCCCATGTCAATCCGTTTCAATTCTCCCTCACCTGAAGGATGATTGGGGGAAAATATAATAAATGGATTGTCATTCTGCAAGAACTAGATCTCTAGTTTGTTTTGGAAAAATCAAAGAAGTCTTTAATTTTTGCAGAGCTTATATTGGATTTCCCGAGTGAGGCTGAGGATTTGGTTTGTGAAGATACGTTTGTCAATGAACACATCTTATTAATCTCAATGTTAGACCCATGGTATGGAGATATCATAATATGTTTACAAACACTGAAGACCCCTACTCACCTCTCACGAGATGAACGACGATGGTTATGTCATGTTTCTAAGAACTACCTCATAGTGGATAACACTTTGTACCGCTGTGGGGTAGATTCAATTTTACGACGTTGTTTAACTCATGAAGAGGCTGAGGTAGTGCTGAATGATTGCCACGGAGGGGCATGTGGTGGTCATTTATCTGGGCTTTCTACATCTCAAAATATTTTAAGAGCGGGTTATTTCTGGCCGTCGATTTTTAAGGATTGTGTTGATGCGGTAAAGAGGTGCCACCCTTGCCAGGTGTTCACACATAATATGTGCTCGAAACCTGCCCCGTTACATCCAATTATCACCACCGGTCCCTTCACTAAGTGGGGGCTCGATTTTATGGATTGCAACCCAGCTTCGGCTGGGGGGCACCATCATATTATAGTGGCTGTTGATTACTTCACGAAATGGGTTGAGGATATGCCTACAGTAAAATTTGACGATGAGACAGTTGCCCACTTTGTATTCAACCAAATTATTACTTGGTTTGGGATTCCAAAAGAGCTTATCACTGACCATGGCTCGCACTTTGATAACCATATGATGGAAGAGTTGGAATCGAAGTTAGGGTATAAGCAAGAGCATTCCTCTTCTTACTACCCTCAAGAGAATGAATAGGTAGAGGCAGTGAATAAATCACTCAAATCCATTCTCCAATGAACCATTGCGCAAAGAAAGAACAATTGGCACATCATGTTATATCCTGCTTTGTGGGCATATCGAACCGTTGTTAAGACTGCCATTGGTTTTTCTCCATATCAACTTGTACATGGAATGGAGTCGATATTTCCGGTTGAATGTGAGATTCCTTCATTGAAGCTAGCTGTAGAACTCTTACCGGACACTTCACCATTGGAGGAGCGTTTGGTTCACCTTAATCAACTTGATGAGCAGCGTCGGGATGCCTTGGTGGCTCTAGAAGTTAATAAACGTCGCGTAAAGGCCCAATATGATAAGTCTATCCGTCCAAGGGTGTTTAGTGAAGGAGACTTGGTCCTTTTGTGGGATCAACCGAAAGAACCCTTGGGGGTAGGGAAATTTAATCTTATGTGGCATGGTCCTTATGTGGTCAAGCGTGTATTAGAGAATGGTGCGTATGAGTTAGTGGATTACGAAGGAATGGCCTTGGCAGAGCCTAGAAATGGGATCTATCTTAAGAAATACTATGCATGATCTTTAGCCAAGGCTGCTTATTGTATATTATTGTACAGTTTTGCGTAGTTAGGTATTTTTCTTATCGTGATCGGGTTTGTGATTAGTTTCCATTTCTTTTGGAAGATGTCAATGGAATCTTCCACCTACATAGGATTCACGGATGGTACAAGCCATCACACTCAACACTCAACCTCTGTTGCTTGGGTGATTTATACTCCTATGGGTCAGGTACTGTCTTCAGGGGGCATATGTCTACGGCCATCTTCCAACAATGTTGTTAAATATAGTGCTGTTATCAAGCTTCTACGGGATGCCATTTCAAATGGCACTCTCTCTTGAGGTACATCTTGATTCAGAGTTAGTAGTGTCACAGCTCAATGGTTTGTACCATGTTAGAGATCCGACGTTATTGAGAAGATTCTTACGTGTGAGATTGTTAGAATGACAATTTGACAATATAACATATATACATATTCCAAGAAATAATAATCAAGTTGCTGACTCATATGCTAACTACGTGTTAGATTGGCATTTGTTTCATTCAATATAAATTAATCGCAAGCACAATTTTTACACATGTAAATAAATAAACCGATCACCATAAAACTTTTTATATACATCCAAAATGTGATAATACATAGTGTCATGATACAAAATTGGGGCTTTTGAGCCACCAACATATAATACACGGTAGTACAAAATGTATACACTCCCAGGTGTCTAATCCTGTGGAGGAGGAGGAGGGTTGTGATCATGGAAGGTCACTACGGCTCTAGCTAGCTATCAGAATAATCGCACCCATGCTCATGGTACACCCACCACCTGCCGCTGCATAGCCTCAGGCAAGTCCTCGACTTGTGCCATGGGAACTCTATGTGTCAGTCTCACAAAATTGGTATGAATGCTCTAGAGCGTCCGCTCTGCATCCACACCCGTGATGTCATCTACTCTTCCCCTCCATCTATGACGAGGGAAGCCTTCTGGCCGCTGTGGTCCCACATCTGCACACAAATGGTAGATGTCACTATGTATTGTCACGCAAAAATATGTCTTTTTGATTCCATATAATCAAGAAAACACAAAAAAAATTAAATAACTCAAAAGATTTAAAAAGAGAGGGTCGAGATTCGTTACCTATATCGCCATATGCCGATCCTGGTGGTAGCAGCATGTCTGGTTCCCCCTAGAAATCTATCCCTACATAGGGGTAGTCATCGATGTCAACTATCTGTCGTCGCCACCACGGAAAGAAGTCAGCTGGATATGGGTTGGCCACCCTACCACCCCCCAGTCTATGCATAGCATCTGCCCAACGTCGTTGGGCAAGATCTCAAACCCTGTGAAGAGGAACATCCACTTTGGGGCTTAATCCTGGAACACGCTCGAAGAAAAATGTGCTCAAAATACTGCTGAACCCGAAGTTTCGCACTCTACCTGCCTTACACTCACTGAGCTGATGTTTCATGTTGCTCAGTAGTGTAGTGCTCCAGTCATAAATCGTGGGCCTCATGCACTCCACTGCATAGAACATCAGAGGCTGCGAGGCCTGGTGGAGTGATGCCAAGCCTGCTATCCTACCCAATGTCAATAGTATGGCCTTTAGGCCCAACACCTGTATAGCATTGGTAGGGACCTGACTCCCCACCTTCTCTATGTATGGATAGCAGTACACCGCAATGTACTTGTTGATAGTTAGGCCACCTCCTGGCCCACCACGAGAACGAAGGTTCACCACTTCCCCTCATCTAGAAAGCCCAGTAATGAAGTATATGTCCTCCACCTCTATGGTGAGGGACATCCCATCTATCTGGAAGGACTCCGAGTCTGGATCCCAGTAATCCACCAGCATCTGTAATAGTCTTGGTTTGGCCTTCAAACCACCAAGACACCAAAACTTGTAGAGTCTCCATGCACGTAGAGCCTGTTGAGCCATTAGATTGGCCCTTACTGCTTCCTCTACCTCACCATGTTCACGCTCTCTCCACTCTAGGACCATCCTACACAAGAAATTGCAAATTTTCCCATTATATTATTGAAAAAACCTTATGCACAGCCTCATACGCGACTGTTTTCAAAACAGTCGTGTATGTACGCGGGTTTGAGGGCATTTTCCGCGTATATCCAGCCCTATACGTGGAAAAAACCTCGATTTCCGCATGGGCTGCAGTGCTCATTTTAGGTTGGCCTAGAAAGCTTAATTGACCATGGAATTGCATGAAAATTGCATCAAAATGAAAGAGAAGAGCATGGGTAAATACCTGGAAGAAATGGTAGTGGATTTCGCCAGCTGGATCTCCTGGAATTCGTTGTTGAAAATCAGAGCTCAAATGGGTAAAAGTTTCAAATGTTTTATAATATTTTGAATTGTTTACTATTTATAGAAATTTTTCAAATATTTGAAAATTTTTACCCCCTTTCCTATAGTTTTGACATTTTCTAACCATTTTGGACCGTTTTTGACATAATTCATGATGTAGAGGACCTTTTTCAGTGTCGTTTCAGTTGTTGGATTGACCCATTCGTGCCGATATCAGGTATCATGTCTAAACTAGCATATAGGTTAGGTTTCATCACTGTTTGCATTTTTCATGACCTTATGACCATATCATCATGACCTTAGGTACGAACCCACTCTGTTATGTCACAGAACCTTCTTGTTGTTTTAGAAGTGGCATGATACAAGTGGTAGACCTTCACCTTACATGGGTACCCTAGTTAGCGCCTTATTTGCATTTGGTACCCATGCCGATGTTTTCTCTTTTAGGGTGTGGGAGTCCATTGTATAGTACTCCCATGACATTTTGCAAGAGCCTCATACTCCTCTTGATATTTTGCTGGCTTATTTCCCTCGGGACTCCCTCATGTCAAGTTGTGAATGCATTATCATGAGCTTTGCCTGCCTTATTGAGATTTATGCCGGCTCTCCTAACATTGCATTTCAGCCATATATCCCAAGCTTGTCTCATGTCTATCCATGCAGAGCCATTTTTTATACCCTTCACAGCTTGTTTCCCTTTTTACCGGGAGGGGATTTTCCCCCGAGTGTCGATATCTTACACATGTATCCTTGCATTGAGCATAGGTATGTTCCACTACTTAGAACTAGTTTGTTTGCCCTTATGACACTCGTCTCCTCCTAGTCTGTAACTATAAAGCCATTTTATTATTTTTCAAGCTTTTTAAATAATTGAAAAAGTCCAAAAAAATAAAAATAAAAACCAAAAATCCGGACAAGGAAAGATGTTATCTGTGGCAGCTGTCGAGTCATGTCGCCTTCAAATAGAGCACTGTATATCACATCCATTGGTTGGGTTATAGTTTGACTTTAGGAGCTGTACTCATTTATCTGAGTTTATCTCCACCGACTGGTTAAGTTTCTAGTCCCTATGAAGCCTCTGTCGATGCCTCCTGTGTCGCAGAGATGTCCCAGTTTGTATATCGAGTCTATGCTACCTTTATTAAGTCACCATACGTCGTTATGCTCTTGTTCAAAGGAAGTTGAAGCCTAAGTCGGCCATTCCTCATTTATCTTGACTTTGCATGTCGGCCATTCCTGGTACAGTTACTAGTTCGTTCACCTTATGATCGAGTCCTTCCATATTATACAGCTTTGTTGAGTACCTCATGTTGGATGATGGGGGATGCCTTAATGCCCTCCTTCCAGCGGATTTCATCCCATCAACTTCAGATCATTTATTCTGGGATTGGAATCTAGAGTCATTTTGAGTTCCTTAAGACTTGATGTCATCAGTGGCAAGTTCTCTCACCATTGACAGTCTTTGGGAATACATCAATGTCCCCTGATCGATGGATCCTCTCAAGTGTTCGACGTCAACACATTTATTCACACTTGTTAGTTTGCACTCTAGTACCTTGATTCCCATTTTCATCATCGGTGGGTGATCTCGTGTCTGTTAACGGTATACATTAATGACTGGTAATCAGACGATGGACTACTATGTTCAACCTCGACACCTCTATTCACATAGTAGGACATGTACTAGTAGCGGTTTGTGTAGAAGACTTTCCAGATTGGTGGCATCTCTTATATCCTACCTCCTTGATCGTGCCAGTGTTCATGAGATTTCAGCTCTCATGACTTGATTCCAGTATATGTCAGATATTTCCAGCCACTATGGAGATCTTGATCTGTTATATATCTTCAGCCATTATGGAGATCATGGTCCTTCATATATCTTCATCATGGATATTTTGATCTATGTATATTGTACGTGGCGATGACCACTTATGTGATATCTTGTATCATGCATATTCATGGCCATTGTATTCTTATGTATCCGGGACTGCTATATGTATTTGCAGTTATATGCAGAGTTGTATTATCGTACTGTGTTGATTGGGTGGCTAGTCTTCCATTTGGGATCCTTCATCACTCCACTTCTGGGATGGACTTATAATGTATTTCAGCCATCGTATGACCCCTCTAACCTCACACATTAGGGGGCATCTGTTATAGCTGATTTCACCACTCCAGGTGAATCACACTTTGTATGGCCTTCCCCTGTCCCGCTACAGACTCCTTAGACCCCATGGACCATTTTTTGTCCTTTGATGTTTCCTTGACCATCCTTAAAAACATGTGAAAAATGATACACGCGACTTTTAAACCTATAAGCTCGTATATATGCGGGTTTGACCACTAAAACCATGTACATTGGGATGTGTACAAAATCCAAATCCTTTTGGAGTTTTCCTTGACATGGATCCGACTCATATGACTCCTGGCCTTCCCTATGCCTTGAGATCGCTCGGATTCGACCTTTCATTACCCCTTTGAAAAGCTATATAAGGAACCCCTTGGTACATTGAAGGCATAAGAGAGAATTGAGAGAAAAGAAACTATAGTCCATTGTTTCCGGAACTTATGCTTGATTCTGCATCCCTTTGTCCCTTGGAGCACTATTGTGTTCTTCCCAAGCTTGCCTTTTTCTTGTGAGCTTGCTATCTAGAGATGGAGGATTGAAGTGGTGGAGGCCCAAGTGGGGGATTCAGTTTCTCCGGTTTGCAGACATGCCAACAGAGGTTGTATATTGTAATCTCTGATTTATATTAATAGAAATATATTTTCCTATCCAATAATGTGTGTTTGAATGAATATTTTATCCATTGGGTTATGTCAAATGCTTATACATTATTGATCATATATGCTAGAATAGATCTAACACCATGATATATAGAATGCTTGTATTGTTTACTTGTTGTTGAGGAAGTAATCTATCAATTCAAGCTGAAGTTGGAAAGCTCAACGGGGATCTACTTCAACCATCCGGAATAAGGTACAAGGTCTGATCCTTTAGTGTTAGACATTTAATTTCTATTGCATATTGGAAAGGATTGATTTCTGGAGTCAAGCTGTCTGTTGTGGTACCCCAAGCCATAAAAATTTCTCTCCGTAACAGTGGGCTATACAAGTTTTAGTGTCTTGGTAGCCTAATGGCCAAACCAAGACTGCAACAGATGCTAGTAGACTATTGGGATCCTGACTCAAAGTCTTTCCATATCGAAGGGATGGCCCTCACTATAGAGGTGGAGGGCATATACTTCATTACAGGATTGTCCTGACGGGGTGTTGCGGCCGCAACTGTTTTCCCCAAATTTCTTAAATTTTGGTCCCCTCCTTATGATTTAAGGTTGTTTTTAATCATTTGGATCCGTGAATCCTTAGTCATGCTCTAGTTTTGGGTGATTTCTGAAAATTGACTCTCGGCCTGTTTCAAAAGTTGTCTTTGTTTGAGATTTTGGTGGGTCATAGATGTGAGCTTGGTTTGCTAGTCGTGGATGAATCAGATTTTGCTCCTTGAATAAACTGTTGTTTCGAAGGTGAAACAGGCTTGTGACCATTGTAAAATTTTAAGAGTTGTCTGAAACACTTAATATTTTTTATAGATCGGGTGTCAAAATTATGTTTGATCAGAGGCCGTTGTCCTTTCGTCTTCCGCCGTTGTGGCTCCCAAAGCATTAAAGCACCCGAAGTGTAAATTGCTCCGACTGCCGATGTGAGTCTGCCTTTAGTTGTGGGTCTGTAGTATTTTCTCTTCCGTCGTTGCGGCTGTGCAAAGCTTTCGGCTTCCTATGTCAATGTCCTTCCGATTCCCGATTGGGATTTTTCCCGCCCTTCGGTCGCATGTCTGTAACCTATTTCTCTTCCGCCATTGCGGTTGGGGCAGGGCTTTTAGCTTTCGATGCCAGCGCTTTGAGCGTCTGATGAGTTCTCGTTTCCTGTCGTGGGTGTTTTCCTTCGAACCCATAGGTAGACGAAGTATTGGTGCCGGCGTTTGTTAAGCCTTGTGGCAATAATGCTATACATGGCCTCTCTTAATGCTTAGCCGTTTTAGTTGATATGATTTGAATGCAATCCCAATGAATGATGTACGTCGTTTGATTGCAGGTGGTTTCCAGAGATTGGTCAAACTACGGCGGCGCAAAGGGAGATGGGTGGTTTGGTGAAGGTAGAGCCGAAACCAGCAGGATCACAAGGAGGACAAGTGGAGTAGAAGACAAAAGCAGTAGCTATAAAGGTGCAGACCTAAAAACCGATCAATTACCAAATGGTTCATGAGTGCATACAAGAAAGATAGAGGTATATGAAGCGTTTGGGGAACTGAAAGGTCGCACACTTGTGGGCAGCCCAGGCGGTCAACTGTTTTAGTTTAAATATGTGAAAGTTAGAACTTACGGGGGCTTTTTCCTTGGAAAAGCTTGTTTTTTAATGCTTGTAAGAGGAACTAATTCATTTTACAACCAGAGACTGCAAATTTTGCCTGTTGGAGGAAGTGCTCTGTGGAATATGTCAATGTGATTAAATGAGCAACGTTGAATGTGAACTATTTCGTTTTCAGCTGTGTCTCATCAGTTGTAAGAGCGTTCTAATTTCTTGAACCTATGTTCTTGTCTGAATGTTCTTCAGTGCCTTTGATGATGTCTTTTTCCACTATGAGTAATGGTAGTTTTAACTGTTGATGAGCTATCTTATCCTATGTACTTTTATTCATGTTTATATGTTTGGTAATAAGAATAGCTATCTGTGATTTGCCATAACACATGAAAAGGGGTGCATTACTCACGAATTAATACCCAGCTCTCTAGAGATAGTTTAGTTAGTATTTATTTTCTTGCATGATTTGGATGCTTGTGAGTGCTAAGACGAGAGGTAAGAACCTGTGCATCACATTGTGACTACTCTTTGCATCTTTATCACCCTGCATAGTTAATTAGGCACGTGCATATCATACTTCAAGTCAAAAAATACAAAATACATGGTGGACCAGGCTGCAACTGGTAAAACCTTTGTTTTTGTTACTTTGACCTACGGTAGCCGGACTGCAAACCGGATGGATTCCCCATACCAAACAGTCACGGGTGAGTTGGGAATGCTAACTGGGGAGAATCCCTTGCTGTTGTTGCCTGCGAATTTCCAGTCCTCAACACGGGGAGAGGTGGTGAACCTATTCTCTCACAGGCCCAGAGGTGGCCTCACCATTGATGAGTATATTGCAATATACTGTTTTTCAGACACGAAGAAGGTGGGGAGTCAGATCCTGACCAACTCCATCCAGGAACTAGGCCTAAAGGCGATACTACTTGCACTTGGCAGGATAGCAGGGATAACATCACTCCACCAGGCCTCGTGGCCATTGATGTTCTATGTAGTGGAGTGCATGAGACCCACAATCTATGATTAGAGTACTATGGTGTTGAGTAACATGAAGCAGCAGCTCAGTGACTGCAAGATGGGCAAGGTACGAAACTTCAGTTTTGGCAGTATACTGAGCATGTTCTTCTTCGAGCGTGTTCCGGGGCTAATCCCTAGAGTTGACGTTCCTCCTCACAGGGTTCGAGATCTAGCCCAATGACATTGGGCAGATTCTATGTGTAGACTAGGCGGAGGTAGGGTGTCCAACCCCTACCCAGCTGATTTCTTTCCATGGTGGCAGTGGCAGATTATTGCCATCGATGATTACCCTTATGCAAGGATAGATTTTCGGGGAGATCCCAACATTCCCCTACCACCAGGATCAGCATATGGTGACATTGGTAATGAATCCCAACTCTCTTTTTAAGTTTTTTGAATTATTAATTTTTTTTGTGTTTTTTGATATATAGACTTAAAAGACATGTTTTTGTGTGACAACACATAGTGACAACCTATCATGTGTGTGCAGATGTTGGACCACGACGGCCTAATGACTTCCCTTGTCATAGACGGAGGGGAAGAGGAGATGATATCATGGGTGTGGATGCAGAGCGGACGCTCCAAAGCATCCACAAAAACTTTGTATGACTGACACACAGAGTACCCATGGTGCAAGTCGAGGACTTGCCTGAGGCCATGCCGTGTCAGGTGGTTGGGGTACCACAAGCATGGGTTTAGTTATTTCGACAACTATCTAGAGCTATGGTGTGCTACCACAATCAGAACCCCGCTCCTCCTCCACAGGCATAGAGACCTGAGAGTGATTCATTTTTGTACTACCGTGTATTATATTTTGGTGGCTCAGAAGCCCCATTTTTTTATTATGACACTTATGTATTATGACATCACATTTTGGATGTTTAATGAAAAACTTTTATGATGATCGATTTTATTTATTTACATGTGTGTAAAAATGTATGTTTTTGATGTGCTTATAGTCCACGAAACAAATGCCAATCTAACACATAGTTAGCATATGAGTCAGCAACTTGATTATAAATTCTTGAAACATGTATGTATGTTATGTTGTCAAATTTCCGTTCTAACAATCTCGCACGTAAGAATATTCGTAATAATTTCGGATCCCTAACATGATACAAGCCATTAAGCTGTGACACTACTAACTACGAATCAAGACGTACCTCAAGAGAAAGAACACCATGTGAAATGGAATCCCGTAATAGCTCGATAACAACACTATACTCAGCAACATTGTTCGAAGAAGGTCGTAAGCATACGCCTCCTGAAGACAATACCTGACCTGTAGGAGTATAAATCACCCAAGCAGTAGAGGCTGAGTGTTGAGTGTGACGGCTGCACCATCAGTGAATTCTATGTAAATGAAAGACTCCATCGACATCTACCATAAGAAATGAAAGATAATCAACAAACCCAATCACCATAAGAAAACCTAACTATGCAAAAATTGTACACTAATTTACAATACTCAGCCCTGGCTGAAGATCCTGCATAGTATTTTTTAAGATAGAGCCCATTTCTAGGCTCCACCAAGGATGTCCCTTCATAATCTACCAGCTCATAGGCACCCTTCTCTAACACACATTTGACTACGTAAGGATCATGCCACATGGGATTAAACTTCCCTGCCCCCAGGGGTTCTTTAGCTTGAGCCGATAAAAGGACCAAATCTCCTTCACTAAACCTCCTCGGATGGACAGACTTATCATACTGGACCTTAACGCGACGTTTATTCACCTCTAGAGCAACTAAAACATCACGACGTTGCTCATCAAGCTGCTCTAAGTGGACCAAATGTTCCTCCAATGTGGAAGTGTCTGGTAAAATCTCTATAGCTAGTTTCAACGAAGGGATTTCGCATTCAACCGACAAGATAGACTCCACCCCATGTACGAGCTGATATGGAGAAAAACCAGTGTAAGCCTTAACCGCGGTCCTATATGCCCACAAAGAAGGATATAACATGATATGCCAATTCGTTTTGCTTTGTGCGATGGTTCAGTGGAGAATGGACTGAAGTGATTTGTTCACTGCTTCAACTTGTCCATTCGCTTGAGGGTAATAAGAAGAGGAGTGCTCCTGCTTATACCCTAACTTCAAGGCCAACTCTTCCATCATTCGATTCTGAAAGTGCCTACCATGGTCAGTGACAATCTCCTTCGAAATACCGAACCGAGTAATAATTTGGTTGAATACGAAATGCGTGGCCGTCTCAACGTTGGATTTAATCATGGGCATTGCCTCATCCCATTTCGTGAAGTAATCAATAGCCACTATAATATGATGATGCCCCCCAGCTGAAGCTAGGTTGTAATCCATGAAGTCAAGCCTCCACTTGGTGAAGGGACCAACGGTGATAATCGGATGTAACGGGGTAGGATGTGAGCGCATATTGCGTGCAAACACCTGGCAAGGGTGACACTTCTTGACCACATTAACACAATCTTTAAAGATCGACGGCCAAAAATATCCTGCTCCCAATATTTTTGGGGCTGTAGAAAGCCCAGATAAATGACCACCACACGCCCCTTCGTGGAAATCATTTAGCACAACCTCAGCCTCCTCATGGGTTAAACAATGACATAAAATGGAATCTACCCCACGACGATACAAAGTGTTATCCACTATAAGGTAGCTCTTAAATACGTGACGTAATCGTCGTCGCTCATCCCATGAGAGGTGAGTAGGGACCTTCAATGTTTATAAATATATGATAATATCCCCATACCATGGATCCAAATTTGAGAGAAGAAAGATATGCTCATCGACAAATGTATCTTCATAAACTTCCTCCTCCTCCTCACTTGGGAAATCAGAAATGAGCTCTGCAAAAATTAACGATTTCTTTGATTTCGCCAAAATAAATTTGAGATCGAATTCTTGCAAAATAACAATCCATTTATTATACTTTCCCTCGATCATCCTTCTAGTGAGGATGAACTGAAATGGATTGACATGAGCTACTACCAAGGTCTGGTGAAGGAGAATGTAGTGTCTCAATCTCTGAACCACATGAACGGTAGCTAAGGCAAGTTTCTCCACATGGGAATAACGGATTTCTGCATCTATAAGGTTCCGGCTCAAATAGTATATGACATGCTCATGGAGCTCCTCATCCTCCTGAACCAAAACCATACCAATCGTCTCCATGGACGCGACCACATAAATAAATAAAAGTCACAGCTATAGTCGGGTGGACTAAGCACGGGGGCCGATGCTAAGGCTTTCTTAAGAGCATCAAAGGACTCCTGGGCTCGCTCATCCCAACAAAAGGTAGTGTCCTTCTTCAAAAGATGCATAAAGCCTTTAGTCTAATTGGAAAAGTTAACCACGAATCTCTATAAGAAGTTTGTCATGCCTTGCAAACATTGAAGATGTCTAATATTTCTCGGGGGAGACAATTGAAGTATTTCCTCAACCTTTAAGGGATCGACTCTTATACCCTCCTTGGAAACAATGAATCCTAACAAGTGAATTGAATTCACGCAAAAAATGCACTTATGAGGATTTAACCTAACTTGGTAGTGACGACATCTTTCGAATACTAACCTCAAATGGTAGGAATGAAGGGATATAAGTGGTATTCCCTATGGTCACTTGTCTCGATTCTGGTATCCACATATGACTACTAGCATTAGGCCTAGGACGAACATGTGAGATAGATTCCACCACCAATATGGAAGGTGCAATGTGACTAGTGCTCCCAAATATCTCCGCACATAAAGGAATGGGAATGCCCCCAGGTGTAGTGCTAGGTTCAATTTCTGACTCGGCATGATGTGTCGGATCATGTGTAGGGATATCAGACATGCCATAACTAACATGACTAGTGCTTCTGGGTTCATGGTGAGTCTTGTATCCCAGCAACCAATACCGGTGACCTCTAAATGAGGGATCATAACCGAAATGTGAAGGTATATCAGGTGAAGGATCATACACAAGAATAGGATCTTCCTCCCCAACCTCTTGAGGTGGAGAGGACATCTCAGGAATCTCATCCTTGTGATCTCCCATCATGTGTGAATCAATGTGATAAGTAGTCCACCCAGACAGTCTATTTCTCTTTCCCAAAGGAAGAGGAGATGTGGAAGGCAGAAGTCCTGCTAAACGGCGAGAACGGCGAAATGTCGTACCCAAATCCACAATGACTCAAGAAATGAAAAGGAATCTATCTAACTACGGAAACCCTAAGAAAACTAGCGTGCACAAAGCATACACCTATATAATGTAAAGCCAAATCACAAGCAAGGGTAGGATATGTGAGCTCCTGAATGAAGCAGGTATGCCTCTCCTAGGAGAGGCTTGAGACTCCCATACACAATAAGCGGAGGTTCGTAACCAATTATTGTGGCCCTCAGCTTCAACGCATATAGCGACTGTGTTGTCTGACCCCAACCTAGTCGAGACACCTGCAAAATAACCTCTACGAAGTACCCCCTCGATAACCTAGGTAAGGAAACTAAGGTCACCTCAATATAATCAATTCTCAGGTGGACAGTCGCAGGCAGGATTGACCGTATGGGCAGGGTAGCAAAGCTCGAAACTCTCGAAAGAGATCCCAGATACGAATACAAACCTGGAAATATCTCTGGTGCTACTCAGTTATGACTAGGGGTCATCCCAATCAATAACCACTCACATTGCCTCGTGCTTAACTCCCTTATAAGAGGAGGATCCTGAGAAACACTAATTATACCAAGGAATTTCACACTCTCACCTGGACAAACACATACATGTTGTTGTTCAGTGGTCTTGGAGAATTTACTCAGAATGAACTATTCCAAGACCCTAAAACCTAATCTTGTTGGTGCACCCTATAAAATAAAATAGTGTAATTCATTTTATTATGCGTTGATTTTAATTGGCTTATTACTCAAAAGGGTAAATGATCGTGCAACTAATGGTGTTATGACGCAACAAGAAGTAAAATGCACACCTAACAATCAATGCAAATTCACTGTGTCAAATGAAAAACGGGGTATGCTACTACGTGAAATGAAAAATACAATCATTCCTATATGAAAATATGACTAATACTATTCGAAGCAAACCTAGTGCAAGTACATTGCAAAATGCGAAATGCAAAAAAGCATCATGATGCAAAAAGCAAATAGTTTTTGTATTTTTTGAATTAAAATGAGATAATCAAGCAAAAGAATGACTCTACCACCCCTAGACTCTACAAGCACTATCATACAGCACCCAAGCAAAGCACCAAGGTAAAAGAGACCTAATGCACTAATCCTAAAACAAAAAATAGAAAATGCAATGACAAGAACATTTTAAAAAAATTCTAACTAAAAGACGTCTCTGGTTAGAAATAGAGGTGTATACAAACTCTAGAAGCATCCAAGGAGACTCAACAATCATCAAAACTCACCCAACAACACTTAATCTTCCCCTAAAAATCAAAACTCGGGGCATACACGACTGTGTGCAGAAAACCCGTGTATATACGCGGAAATCCCAGTAAAACCCACGTGTACACGTGGCTGTGAAGCAAAAACTCGTGTATAGGAAGAAAAAGAGATAAAAAAAAGGTAAAACAGACAAGCTGAGACAAAATTTACTCCTATCAGACACTACCAGACATACATGCCCCCATACCCGACTCAGAAACAGAGAAATCAGAGCAATTCAAGAACATTGAATGCTGATAAAACCCCCAAAGGAAATGACTAGAAACTCCTTAGTATGGTCGTTAATTCTGTTACAGAGAAAACTTCCTATGGCTTGGGGTACCACAACAGATAGAGTAACCACAGAAATCAATCCTTTCCATAATGCAAGAGAAACAAAATATCTAACACTAAAGGATCTCGGTACATACCTTATTCTGGATGGTTGATGTAGATCCCCATTGATCCTTTCCACTCTCACTTGTATAAGTGATTTGCTATCTCAACATTCATCANTTAGACCTACTCTAGCATATATAATCAATAACATATAAGCATTTAAAAGCATCCATGGATTCAATACTCATTTAAATACACATTATTGGACAGGAAAGGATATTTCTCTTAATATAAAACAGAGATTACAATAGTGACAACCTATGTCGGCACATCTGCGAATCGAAGAAACTGACCTCGACCTGGGACTCCACCACTTCAATCCTCAATCTCTCAATAGCAAGCTCACAAGCAAAGGCAAGCTTGGGAAGAACACAAAGTGCTCCAAGGGACAAACGGATGCAGACTCAAGTATAAGCTCCAGCAACAATGGACTATAGTTCTCTTGCTCTTCAATTCCTCCTCCTTTCAATGTATCCAAAGGGTTCCTTATATAGTGCTTCAATGGGGTAATGGAAGGTCAAATCCAAGAGATCTCAAGGCATATGGAAGGCTAAGAGACAAGTGATTCGGATCCACATCAAGGAAAACTCCAAAACTATTTGGCCTTTTGCACACATCCCAATGTATGTGGGTTTAAGGGTCAAATCCACGTATATACGCAAGAATGGGTTTAAAAGTTGCGTATATCAAATAAGACATGCTTTTAGGGATGATCTTGGAAACATCAAAGGTACAAAAATGGTCCATGGGGTCTAAAGAGTCTGCAAAGGGACAGGGAAGGACATAAAGGTGTAATCCACCATGTGTGGTAAAATCAGCTGTAACAAGCCAGCTTAGAGTAGATTAGATTAGGATAGGCCCTAATCCTGCATATACAATGTTTTCATCTCACAAGCTACATTCCCGGGTTAACAAATTAAGTGTTGTATTAGATAGTGCATATTTAGCCCCAACAACCATAATTATGAATTTCATAATAATAAAAATGTGTGTAAATGTGTAGCAACAACTACATATTATCAATCAATTTCTACACACACATCTAGCATGCATATGCAAGCTTAATTAGCACATGCATATAAATAAATATCATTACACATCATAAATAAAAGAATACTTATCTTTAACAAAAGAGATCCAAGAAATTGGTTTTGTAAGAGAAATTTTACACCCAACTGTAGGCTCTCTATCCAGCATATACTCTTTTTGCTCTTAGAGGCCACCCCCAAGTTGTTCTATGAGGCCACTAGGGCAAAGGAAACACCTACATGTTTTTCTCTCTCAGCCCACAACCCCTTCTACTCACCCTGCTTAGCAAAAACTCATACAGAGATCTGACTCGTCCATCATAACCATGGAACTCCTTCTAATTTCCCCACACAATAGAAGGAAGGAACTCCCCTCCATTGATCCACAGTTCCCTTAGGAAATCCAACCCTTATAATGCTTACCAATGTGTGTAGTAAGATCCCAATATGTTGTATGTTATTAGAGAACCTCTGGTAGTGTTAAATATGGCTTCTAAAGCATTCACGAGTGGAAGAACTCAATGGGTAATGGTTCCTAGCTTTCCCAACCCCTCTTCCCACTTACAACGATCAATCCTCTCTTCCAAAATTAAGCTCAGTATCTAAATTCAAGTTTCTGGGTTCAAAAGAGTCTGGTAATGGTCATGAAGAGTAATGAAAAACTCTATGTAGTGTTAGAACATAGATTAGAGAAATGATCAAAAGGTTGTTGACTCCAAGGGATAAGACATGATGGTGAAAAGGAAACTAACATAGATTCTGACCATAAAAGAAAAGGACAGGGATAAGACATGATGGTGAAAAGGAAACTAACATAGATTCTGACCATAAAAGAAAAGGACCATTAACAATTGACATAACTGTCACCACCCCATGCTTCAATAACTACATGAAGTGACTTTCCCCACCAACCTAACACATGCATTCAATGGTCGGGTTAATAGTCAAAAAGGAATTAATTGGCTAATTTAAGACACATGGTAGATCTTGGATGAGTTCTAAGGTCAACACTTGGCAACATAAGATTTAGTTTCCCCATAGGCCCCTTTTCAGCTTTCCCTCTAGTGGAACCATAGCCCCTCTATTGCTCTTTACGCAACCATCTTGGACCATTTTATTAATTTTCAACATAATATTTACATACATTTCGAATTGGCATGATAAGCCAATCATATAGTCCAAATATAATACACACACACACATCGTACATGCCTAGCCATTCTCTAGTTGGGCCTTGGTTGTAGGAACTTCACTAGGAATTCATATCAGCATATTTACATCATTTACATAATTTTGATGAAATACATTCCAAGTCAAAATTGGGGTATTACACATCAGTCTCACCTTGATAGGGTTTGATGTCCACTTTGTTTTCACTTTGAATAGAAATTAGGAAGAAGTGATGTTGGAATTTGGTCTCCCTTTCTCTGGCTCATTTTCTAGTGCATTTCTTTGTTCTTCTTTGTATCTGGACTCGCTATTAGAGCCAACACCTAAGCTAGTGATACCAAACTCCCCAAAAGGTCCAAGCTTTCTATTTAGAGTTTCCATGAGGATCGCCAAGTTGTGGGAAATGTCAAAGACTTGTACTTCCATCTTTGAAAATATATCCACTATGCCATCCTTCGTATTGTCATGATACTTATCCACCATGGATGGGGTATTGAAATTCTTTCTTTAAGCAAGTTTTTGGATCTTACAATTTCCCGTGAATACCCCAAAGAAGATTATAGTGAAACTATAATAATCTATAAATTTCTATGAATATTCCATTGGAATAATTCATCACAATAAATCTTACAAGTATTATGAAAAATATCTCTTTTACACAATGTTCTTTTAATATTATAAGTACAATGTCAAATTATTAAGATAAACGTCTAAGAATGCAATAAAAGGGGTTAAAACAGTAAACTCCACATAATGAACACAAGATATGCCTTAGTAAAACCTAGCCAAATGATGAGGACGATGCACTGATATTTTCTTATTAGGTATGAAATGCAAATACAAAGAAAGATGAACTCACCATGTAATTTCCATAGAGATAATGGCCTACATGGTTGTTGCAAGGTCTTCTACTTCCTCTATTTTTATCACAATATTATACTCCTTTTCTTTACTAAACTATGAAACAATAAATGAATAAAACAAGAATGTAACCCATTCTTTTCAAAGTAGTCCAAATTTAACATGTCCTAATAATGATAGAGGGTTAGGATTAAGGTTTTCACATAGCTCAATTCTTGATTAGGGTTAGGGTTTTGAACCCTCTAGAATCTTCTTGAAAGTGACCACGTGGATAGCTTCACATGTGTGTGTAATGGGTGCTCTTGTGGAATCCACTTGGTACCATGGTGATCAAAAGCATAGGTCAACTTGTGAGAACCATGACTTCTTCATATGAACTCTGATTGAGTTGATCTTCATGCCTTCGAAAATATCTCAATATATAAGGCAACACTGAAAGGATAAATACTTTGCCCACAAAGTCTTGACCCCAAAATCAATTGTTTAATGTTTCAAATGAGCTCCATAAGTTTCAGAACCACAAATCATCAAAATAAAACTCTTCCCTAAAATGAACCCTACTAATCAATAACTCTAATTTTTCCACTCATAAACCACCAAACACGGAAACATTTAAGAATCCATATAATATTCTTGCAGTGTAGAAACCTTGGCAAATCTTACTAATTTTTAAATTTCCAGCCATAAAATATTTGACAATATCTTTTTAAAATTATTACAATTTTTGAAGATTTTACATAGTTTTTAGACAATTTTTGTAATATTTAGATTTTTTTTTAAATATTATATAAAAATTCAGCAAAAAATTTAGCTCCCTCAAAATTTCCATACCACCAAAATAAATAACAAATTACATAGTGATTTATTTGAATCGCTAGCTAATTATCCTCTCTAATTTTTGTTACGATGAACAATATTACCCGTGGCATATCAAACCCTTATTTGCATCATTAAAATAACCAATCTTACTTTCTTTGTACATATTCTCACTATTAATTGCATTTGGTATGCTATTTTTAATTAAATAAAAAATTTCATAAAGTGGAAATTTAAATAATACACAAATTCTATCGTTTGTTTTTAATTAAATAAAAATTTATCATAGAGTGATACACAAATTCTATCGTACAAACGAAAGTGACCAATTCTTAAATTAAAGGTCTTAAATGTTATTTAAATAATTTTAATTATTAATTTTAAATTAAGTAAATATTTAATTATGAAATTAAAATTGAATTAAGAAAATAGGTTTTGGAGTGAGACTTCAAACTAATTAAAATTTATAAATATAATTTTAAAATTTTTTACTAATAATAATAAAGCATTATAAAGTAGATAGCTTAAACTCAATGTACCTAACCTTACTTATGGATCACATTTCCTCATTTAAAAAATAATAACCATTATAAAGTAGATAGCTTAAACTCAATGTACCTGACCTACCTTACTTATGTATTATTGACAATATGTGACACTCTCACTAGCCACGTTAAAAAGGGACCGTAAAATAATGATTTATTAATCATATATAATTTTAGTTAAGCATTATAAACAGCCAAGTCATACGTCTAAGTTTATATTACCATTGAGGGCCTTACAATATTTTATTTATTTTTTAAATAGAAACAACTGATGGATAAGGATCCTCCGTTTCTTTTTAAAGATGTTAATCATATATATAATTTTAATTAAACATTATAAACGCCGAGTCATATGTTTAAGTCCGTATTGGCCTTATTTAAAATAGTTTTTCTGTTTTTATTTTTCAAATAAAAATTACTAATGGATAAGATTCCATTAATTGATATAGGGCGTTTACTTTCAAAGATGTCTATGTTCAATGATAATTCCCACTCGGCGTTAGAAAAGTATTAATGAACCTTTCATATGTTTAAGTCCATATTGGCCTTATTTGAAATAGTTTTTCTATTTTTATTTTTCAAATAAAAATTACTAATGGATAAGATTCCATTAATTGATATAGGGCGTTTACTTTCAAAGATGTCTATGTTCAATGATAACTCCCACTCGGCGTTAAAATAGTATTAATGAACCTTTCATATGATGTGTTCATCACATTGATCATGAAATTTACATACATTCACCCTAAACTACAACAATATTGGATAAATTAATGATATATCAATTATTAAAGTCATGCAAGAGTACTCCCCTTGCATTTTTTTCAGACTAATAATGAAGAGAATTATAATTATAATATGAGGTACACTATTATTTCTCAGTATAAATGTGGCAACGTGCTATAATCATAGCATGGTCAAGCATATGAACATGGCCTTAAGTACGGTCTATAAAGCCTTTAAAACCGCTAATGTAGCAACTTGACATTATTCTATATTATTTAAAGTTTTTCATTCATTTTATATTTTTTTAATTGAATCATATTTTTAAAGTTTAACCGAAAATATTTGTAAATTATAACTATTGTCTATCTTATGTTAGTCACTGTATCGAGAGTAGTGTGGTGCTTACAATCTAGTATGAGGGAGATATTGTCACGTTGATGTTGGCTCATAACTTATAAAAAATAAAAAAGTAATTACAAGAATTGATGGCGGCTCATAAAATATATTAAGCAGCGATAGAAATCCAATTTCTTGAGGTTAGATTTTTTCTTGATGTGTAAAAAATTCAAGATGAAATAATTTTACACGTCAAGAATTTGGATCCCTCTCAGTGCTTAATAGGTCCAGGTTTAAGATGGATCTATGTTGGTTTAATTGTGCCAAGAGGCGCTCTACACCCCAGTATGGGGGAGATCTTGTGACGTTACTATTTTGTTACTAACAAAATAATAAAAAATAAAAATTTTAATTATCCGCCAAAATAAATGTCGGCCAGAAAAACAACCTAATATGGGCGAGATGTTGTAATGTCCCTAACTAACAAAACAATAAAAATAAAAAATTTAATTATCCGCAAAAAAAAATGTGGGTAAGAAAAAAAACACAATATGGGGGAGATGTTGTAATGTTCCTACCTAACAAAATAATAAAAAATAAAAAATTGAATTCTCTGCAAAAAAATGTTTCCTTTCACATGGTTTTGAAACCATGTTTAAGGCTTCGTAAACAACCCATGGTTTTATTGTACATGATTTAGGAGGGCCTTGCAAATGGTTTTAAGACCATGTGCAAGGCCTCCTAAACAGCCCATGGTTTTAGGAGGGCCTTGCACATGGTTTTAAAACCATGTATGGGGGAGATGTTGTAATGTTCATTCCTAACAAAATAAAAAATAAAAATAAAAAATATATGTCGGCCATAAATAATATTAAATATTAATAATAAAAATATTTTATGTCGACCTTAAATAAAATGATGTGTCTTTTGGTTTGAATCAAATCAATGGATATATATAGGACGCACAAAAGATGATAGCTCCTTGAGTGTAATAACTAAGAAGAGGTTTGCACCTCGAGAGATTTGATCCCTCTCGGCGCTTGATAGAGCCTAGGATTTGGATATAGCCTGGTTATAAAAAATATTCTAGAAATTTTATGTTTAATCATGTTCTAGCAACACCAATACATTGGTTCTAAATGGGCCATTGAGCATATAACCAGCATAGATCCAAATCCTCGGCTCTATCAAGCGCCGAGAGGGATCAAATCTTTGGAGGTGCAAACCTCTTGTTAAGTATTGCACTCAACTATCAGCTTTGATGTGATTCAGACCAAAAGACACATCTTTTTATTTAAGGACGACATATAATATTTTTATTATTAATATTTAATACTATTTATGGCCGACATATAATATTTTTTATTATTTTTTATTTTGTTAGGAGAGAACATTACAACATCTCCCCCATACATGGTTTTAAAACCATGTGCAAGGCCCTCCTAAAACCACAGGTTGTTTAGGAGGCCTTGCACATGGTCTTAAAAACATTTGCAACGACCTCCTAAACCATGTACAATAAAATCATGGGTTCTTTAAGAGTCCTTGCACATGGTTTTAAAATCATTTGCAAGGCCCTCGTAAACCATGTACAATAAAACCATGGGTTGTTTAGGAGGCCTTGCACATGGTTTTAAAACCATGTGCACGATCAACATTTTTTGTGAGGATGATTCATTTTTTATTTTTTATTATTTTGTTAAGTAGGAACATTACAACATCTCCCCCATATTGTGTTGTTTCTGACTAACATTTTTTTTGGCCAATCATTAAATTTGTTATTTTTTATTGTTTTGTTAGGGAGGAACATTACAACATCTCCCCATATTAGGTTGTTTTTGTGGCCGACTTTATTTTGGAGGATAATTAAAAAATTTATTTTTTATGCCAAATATTTACAAAATGAACGTTACATGAGGAACGCTACATAACGTTACATAATGTTACAAGATCTCCCCCATACTAAGTTGTAGAGCGCCTCTCGATGCAAAAAGTTAGGGCTAAGATAGGGTAGATAGTAGTTTATGAGGATGATTTTACACAACTTCATCACCATGATTGATTGAGTTTTCAAAGCATCCTTGTAAAAGAAAAAAAAGGGAGGATAATGAAACCAAAACTTAGTTTATCTATATGGAGAACAAAATGTTGAATTTAATTGTTATTATTAGATAAACTATTTTTTATGATACAATAGTGCTTGGTACCATTCGAACAACTAAGCTACTATTGAACACCATTTTAATATCTAGAATATCTCTATTCGAAAATGAATATAGGAAAAATGTGTATTTAGAATTTCCCTCATTATTTTAATGAATACACTATTTGTTTCAATGCTCTATTTAAGTTGGAATGTTTTTGCGCCAAGGGTTAGCTTCATTAGTTGAACCATTGGCCCAAGGCATGTCACCCATGGGGATTCCATAAGTTAGTTCAAATATAGTTTGAGTTGCCCATAATTACTAGTCATTATTGTAGCTCGAGGTTGAGTATCCCTCCATCTAGACCAGGGAAGAGGGAGATTTTGTGAGGTTTACCTATTTCAATGAATGAAATATGAACTATTAACATATTGTGAATGTGTTTGTGTGTGTTCTTGCGCATGTACATGCACATTTGTGTGTGTGCGCAAGTGCACATAATTAACACAAGTATTGAACCATACTTATACAACAAAATTATAATACAAATGTTAGCTTATGCTTATACAAAGTCCTATCATTTGAGCAAAAGAACTCTAATAAGTCTAAGGTCTGAATGTTGTATTTGACTTTTGTTTCTCGCAATGTTCAATGTACACATGTTGTACATAACCAAAATTTTGTACAAGAACTAGCCTATGCTAACACAAAGTCCTGTCATATGAGCTCAAGTAATGTACATAACCCAAACTTTGTCACAAAATAACAAGACAAATGTTAGCTCACTTTCTTACAAAGCCCTATCATGCGAGCTCAAGAAAGTCCTATCACATGAGCTTGTGAGGTCTAATAAGTCTAGGGTCTAAATTATAAATTTGGGATTTGTTTCTTGTAATTTTCAATGCAAAACATGTCTCATGTTCATTTGTAATGTCAACATAAGCATATGTTGATACAGTATAAAATATTATATAAATTTAAAAATATAATATGAATAAATTTAATGTGGGTTAAATAATATTTACTTACAAATATGTATATACGTAAAAACAATGCTATAAAAACTAAATCATATCAACTATTTATCAATCCTCAATATCAACGATGAGTTACATGAAATATACTTATTAATATCTCAACATGTCACTTGTTGGAATTGATCCTAGATGGGGAGGATAACACTCCTCCCCTCAATCACTCGAGTTAGACCCAAATGAAATCTATATATGTACACACACATGCACATACACACTCAGTAATGCATGCATAAACACTTTCAAGCATAAATCCATATTAACTTAATGTATATTTTGATCCCCTCAATGCTTAGGTTTAGCTTATATAGTTGAAAGAATGAATGATATTGTCCTCGCCCACAATCAGTTCCATAAATGACATTTCAAACTCTTAATAAAAAATTGCTATATTAACCTAAAGTCCACCAAAGTTCTCAAAATTAGGAAAAGTGATACAAACTTACGATGATACTCCTTTAACACATAACCGAGAGTTTGTGTCAACTCGAAATATTGCACCTTGTTGCAAGTAATGATCAATGCTACTAGTTAACATAGTAGACTCCCATCTCTTTGCTTCTTCTTTAATTTAATTATACATCAATTTGGAAGTTAAAAACACCCATTTGTGAATCGTCAAAATATGAAATACAAATATGTCAAATCCCATTTCAATATTCAAAAGAAATGGGCATTTCTTAAGAAAACTATTTTACTTGGATTAATCAATTTTTTTTATTTGCATGTAAAACAATAGTCTAAATTTTAAGTTGAAAATTTATAAATCATTATATATATTTTATTTGGATCAATCAAATACTTAATTTGTTTGGTTTTATATGAGGCCAAAAGGATGCTTTATTTTCAATGGAAACCTAACTTTCAAGTTAAAAAAGAGTTTAACATTAGTTTGAATGTTTTAATTAAATTATATTTTCAAAATGTATTTAGAAACATTTACAAATTGTAATAATCCTTTCTATGTTACCAACCTAATTATCACACTTAGAGATTTATGTTGTGTTATCTTTGAGAGCATACCATTGGATCTTATAATGAAGTTAGGCTTAAGATAGGGTGGATAGTAGTTCATGCAAATAGTAGTACCTTCACCACTTTGATTAAATGAGTTTCCAAAGTATCACTGCAAAGAAAAACAAATGCAGACAATAAAACAAGAGTTTATGTAATAAGTAAGAAAATTTTGAAACTAATTGTTATTATTACATAAACTATCTTTGGTGGTACACTATTGCTTAGCAACGTTCAACATGTAGGCTATTGTTGGACACCATTATAACAACTAGGCTATTGTAGGACAATGTGATTTATACCTACAAATATCTCCATTCAAAGATCATATATGAAACATTTAGAATAATATTTTTCTTTAGAAGTTCCTACATTATTATTTTGAGTGCACTACTTGCTATAATGCTCTACTTAGTTATATTGTTTTAGCCCCAATGGTTGACTCCATTAGTTGAACAGTTGACCCAAGACATATTACCCATGGGGAGGCCTTTATTCAGTTCAAATATAGTTGAGTCTTTTAGAGTTACTGCCTACTATTTTAACTAACTATAGCCACCCTCCTAAAATTTGGGTGGTGCCTAAAGAACCATCTAGATCTAGGATTATATATACATATTTTTCTATTAATAGTTAAATTTAATGTGAATTTATTTTTTATAGAATCCTATGTTAAAAATTTAGGCCAAAGTCCATTCTACCCTGCCCCCCGCCCCTATAATTTGGAGAATGTCCAAAATTTTCTCCAGAAAATTGGTGAGTGTACTAAACTGTAGAGCCCTCTTTTGCTTGACGGTATCATACTACATTATTTATTATTTGAGGGCATCATAATTTCAAGGATGAATTTGTTGATTGAATTATTCGTATATAGTTGATAAATCTAGATGTTTTAATTATTGAGTTTGATTATAATTGATCTATTTTGCATGGTTTATATTTTACTTGAATGATGATATAGATAAAGGCATCTTGATATTTACATTTATATGTATAATATGTGAATTTTTATCATGCTATTATATTTATAGTTTATTGATATTGGCTTAACAAGTATGATAGGAAAATCCATAGAACACATGGTTGTTGAATTGCGCTAGATTACATAGGATTCAAATTGAGTACATATATAATGATTTGTTATAAATATGTATCTATATGTTGAATATTTTATTGGGCTATTTGACATGTTGGTCTTAGTATGCGGAGAGGCATGAAACATGCTAGATAATTATCCTACAAATGGGCGATGGGGTTGTATGAAAGATGTACGTGGGTACTATAGGGAAAGGAAAATAAATGTTCCTGCTTTTTCCTTCTAGAAATTCCTTCCATTTAGTGGGTTGAAAAATATAAATTACTTTTACTCAAAGGTTGCACATACTTATGGGATTATGTTGCAAATTCATTCACTCATAAGGGTTAGTTGATGAGCACACAATAAGTGTTGTTTGTATTCATAAATAACCATTAGTATCTCAATAAGATAGGAGATATCACTCCCCCCACCACAAAAAATAAATACTTGAAGGGCATGAAGAAACATGGAACCCTTGGTATTAAACATTATTATTGAGCATATATGAAAAACATGTCCCTAAGAATATGCACATTGTTTAGCACAAAGAAAAGTTAAAGAATAGAAATATTCTTTATTCTTTTTAACCAAAACTAGGAAGATTATATTAAAAGGAGCTACAACCGAATCGTCCAACAAAATAGATACAAAATGATGGACAAGAGCTCATTTTTCCCAGTTTCAAAATTACCAATATCTCTAGAATTTATCCATCTTCTCATTTTTTTACTTTTGATTTATGCTAGCCTACATGTATATATTCTTACAAAACTATTCCTGCCAAAAAGGCAATTACAACACGTACCTTAAATATAGATATAGTAATTTTTAGAACACGATGGTCTAGTTTCCATAATCCTTGTCTATTGGTGCAGAGTTGTGGAGTAGTTTTTTCTATGCTAAGGGCGTCGGTGAGGATGAACCTGATTGTTGACTGAAGGTTCCTCCCTTTTAGGTCCCTTATAATTTTTTTATGATCCCATAGAGGAAAAAGCATGGTGATCCACTCTTCAAAACGTGGGTTCCACTTCCCTTCGAAGCTATCAAATGATTTCTTGGAGATATTTGATTAGTTCCCCTTTCTCTCGTCCATGTCCCCAAATACATCGAACCTCGACCTCCAGTAGAGAGATTTTAGAATTGGCGCTTTCCAATTTCCATAGGCATCCCCAGTTCTCTGATTTTCTTGAGAAATTATCTCCTCTATGCACTGCTCTAGGTCTTTCTGCCAATGCCCCAAATTGCTCAGAAGGAACCCAATTTTTTTCTCCAATTCAGTTATGTGCTTCTCGTGCTACATCAGTAAGGGCATGGGGAAATAACTAGGGGCTACCATGGTTTCAATTATTTTCCACTCCAATTGATGGAGCTAGGATATTACCATGATACCCCCCCAACAATGCATGCAAACCCAAAGAATCCATTGGTTCTTACTTTTTCCCCTTACTCTCTACAATGCAACATGAATAAATGGGTGTTCGCCACCCTACATCTACTCCATTTTAGAATGGATTCCACACACTTGTTGGAATGAGTGATGGGATGGTCTCATAATTCCCTACAATGCATTAAAAACCATATGATATGAACCGTCACTAAAAAGTATGCTTGGTACAAGCCACCTTGCATCAATGATTGTGGATGATTCACCATCTATCATTTTGGTTTATGCCATGCAGACTGTAATTCACACTTGAATAAATTTAAGGGATATGGGTTAGTTAGAAACCCCCCTATTTTTCTTAGGCCTTGATCCAAAGTACAAGCAAGGTTGGATTTCTCATGAGTCACTTTATTATGTTTCCTCAATACATGATGGGCCCTTAGGTCCATACCTTTTTTACACCTTAGGGTTATTCAAGAAACAAGTATGTTTGAAGACGGATCTTTTGGGGGATATTTGGTGATTATGCCTTGAATTATCACCTTTGAGTCTCCAACTATAACAAGGTTCTAGTATCCTTTTCCCAAGGAAATCTCAACCCCCATCCACAAGGTTAAAGATTTGGATTAATTATTTCCCGCTATTCCAAGTCCCCACACATATTTTGTTTCTTGAGATCCTTTAGGTCCATAAAGAACCCCCCCCCCCCCTTATCCTGCCCTCACTCCTTTCACCCCTATATTTCCTTTAGAAACACTATCAAAGAATAGGATGTTTTGAGTCTTGTTTTGGATCCAGATTCAGGATTTCGCATTTGACACTCTGATAGCCCAACTTTTCAAAATTGGTTTTGGAGGAGCTCTAGTAGAAGGTAGGATTAGAATGGAACTCAAATAGTCTCTTTCATTTACTTCTAAAGCTTCAATTGTTTTCTTTGATTTTCCTTTTTGGTGGATTGCCTCTACCATTAATCCCCAAGCCTTCATCACTACCTGCATTGGGATATCTTCTTCTCCTATGAATATCAGGACATTTCTGGCCAGCCAAATCTTCCAAGAAAGGAAGTAAGGGAGATATTTCCACACTCTTTTTAATGATGGTTTTCTTTTAAATGTTTTGGGGTACTTTTTATTCCACAATAGATACATTTAATCAAAATTGTGAGGGATTATGGTCCTCGAAAATAGAATTTTTTGAGTTATTATCCACGCTTCCTTTGGATAAGCACGTTTCATCATTAGATGCAAGCTAGTTTCCTCACTTTCTCTGCATAGGTAGCAACGAGAAGGGCCTTGGAAACATCTTCTTTTAATATTGTCTTTGTTAGAATTCTTCCATGAGAACTTGTCCATGGAAAGGCTTTGATCTTCGAGATTTCCTCACTACTCTAAATAGAACTCCAAATTGCAAAGAGTGGTAGTGGTGCACGTTCTTTTAAGAGGATCTTGTACCCTTCTTTAACTATGTACTCTCCATCCTTGAATCCATGTCCTATCAAATCTTTAATCGATTTTTTAAGAGGATATTTGCCTCTGAGGTTTTCTATTAGTTTACCATATCCTTCTTTCAAATTGTTTGATAGTTTCTCAATCTTCCAACCTCTCCACTCCTCCTCCTCATTCCAATATGATATGTCATATAAGGTCTTGATTCCTTTGTCTTCCATCCATTTCTTGATATTTTCTAGGCTCTGAACACTATTTAGCTCTTTTCACCTGACTATCTTTTTGCTTTCGATATTTATCTTCTTCCCATTGCATGGATTCCATGAGAGGTGGTCATGTATAAAGGAGAAGGAATCTTTACATAGTCCCCAAATTCGGGAGTTGGGCATTGACTTTACGCCTTTTTCAAGGAAGCAAAGATGATTCTTGCACAAATATTTCCTTGAGAAAACTGACTTCCACCAGTATTTCTCACATGAAATCATCCTCCACAAGATCTTTCCTCCTAATTCCTTGTTCATGAGGCCAATATCCATTAATAAAATACCTCCTTAGTTTATAGGAGTTTTAACTATTACCCACTTCACCAGATGGATTTTTTTTTCATTTGTCTTCCCCCTTTCCACATGAAGTTTCTCATTAAAACACTCATATGTTGTTGAATTCTTGTTGGGGCTAGAAGGGTCGAACATTGGTAAATAAGGAGAGAAGATAAAACTAATTTGAGGAGGACCAATATTCATGCAGGATTTAGCTACCTTTTTCCAAAATGTGTTGTTTTGGACTCAAAAGTTTATGTTATAGGATGCTAATCATCCGCTATTACTATTTTTTGAAAACCAGTATGTGCCAAAAGAACCTACTAAGGTTTATGGAAATATTAGTAGCAGTGAAAATATGGAAAATTATAATGACTAACAAACATAAATAAAAGATACTCTAAGCATGCATATAACTAGAATTAAAGACAATTAAACAAATTTAAACTAACATTGGAAGCATTCTTTGACACACATATTGAAAGAATAAAAAAATTCTTCATTTTTCATTAAAATAAATGGGTTGTATACAAACCAAGGGTTACCTCAAAGTAGCAATGATGGGGGCCCTTGTAGCCTTCTAAAGAAGAGTGAGCCTGGTCTCTAAACAACTTGGTGTTCTCTAGCCACACATCACGAGGTGCAATATCCAACTAAGGTGAAAATGGAATACTCAAGGGAGTTTTGGATCTCAAGGGGGGATTTTTTTAGATTAATGGTATGGGAAATGAGGGGTGATTTTTTTAGATTAATGGCATGGGAAATGAGGGGAGATTTTATGTTGTAATAAGGGACCTTCATGGTCAATTTATAGGCACCATAGGTATGATGGAGGGATAAAGATCAATCATAGACATGTCATTTTTTATTTTCTGATTTTTTGAAGTTTATTTTACCTATCCATTATTCTTGGGATCCTTATCCATGCTTTTGGGTAAGTTCCAAGTTTCCTTTTTTGTGTGTGAAAAAGGAAATATCCAAAATGTCATTTTAGGAAAAATGACTCATAATTTTGGATTAAATGAGTCAATTTAATATTTAAAATGACCTTTTATGATTGACTTAGGTATTTTTTTATAAATGAAAGTCTACATGGTGGAAATGAAAAGTGGTCAATGACATATAGGTTTGACGAGGCTAGGTCCTATGTCAGGTGGAAACTTTTTGGTTCTAATAGATTGCCCCCTGATGTGTGAGGGAAGGAGATCATCGTATGGATGATATACATCATAGGATATTTCTTTTCCAAGAGATAAATGTGGTGCTGGCATAGAGAATGGAAGTTTTGTCGGAGATAGATAATTCTTCAACAAGACTACAGAGGCCCTGAACAGTAGATACAACACTTTATATGTCTAAGGTACATATAATCTCAAATATACAGATGAGGCATGCATGCCCATGTTTGTAGCAATGTCTCAAGATATGAAAATAATAATGAGGCCCAAAGGGGACCAACATGAATAATTGTTGTGTACATCAAAGGTGTCCAAGAGGGACTCAAATATGGACTATAATCATGGTACAACCATAGATGAAATGAAGAACTAGTACTAGAAACAATGGTACGCAACATGAATGCATGATCACCAGAAATCATGGTTTGTTGGATCAGGAGGGGTCCAACAATTGTAAGGACTCAAACAACTAAAAGTATGAATATCATAGGTACAATATACAATATCTAGAACTGTATACACTATGAAGCATGGAGGGCTTCCACACACTATCTCCAACAAAACTCATATATCATAAGTAACATAAATATTGGAAAGGTTCCAAAGGGACTCAACAATGCGCTAGAGTCATAGGACATACGAGGACTTCGACAAATAATGAAGGGATCAATACCATGTACGAATCTCAATGGTATGATGATGTAACTAATGTTAATAACATGAGAAAAAACCATCTTATAGGAAAATAAGGGCTCCCATTAGATAGTCCTTACGAAATCATCGATGATGGCAATGAGTCCAAGGCATAGGGACCTTTGGGTCGATCCTCCAGAATAGATGTGCTGGTGTTAACAGAGGGATACTTGCAACTACCAAGGAAATGATGGTTCCTTCATAAGAGCACAAGGTATATTCCCAAATAATTTGGAATAAACCCATCATTTCTGAAATAACCCACATATTGAATAATTGATAAATATACCCACATATTGAATAATTGATAAAAAAGATTAATGATTTACATTGATAATGAAAGTCATATTAATAGGCCTTGTTGGTGACTATTCACCAAGATATGTGTCTCTCAATTGACTTTTAATTTATTAATTGTTTTCATTTCTTTAATTATTGTTATTATTTATGTTTGTTACATTGCCTCTCTCTTAGAAAGGCTTTGTCCTCAAAGCCTTATAATGTTGTCACATCGTTCCTTGTGACGTCGTGGCTGACAAAACATGTCGATACAAACTTCTAAGCGTAGAGCATAACTTCTGATATGTTCGCAGATCAATCCATACCAAATTGGTTTGTTGCTGATTCTTGGGATTCCATACTGATCTCTCATCAGGATCTTTGGTTACATTAGTACCATTATCTTTCGACAATTCCCAATTTCTAGGATACCAGTTTATATGGTTGGGGTGTCGATAGGGAATTTTCACAATGTTATTTTCTTCCACGATCATCATCTTTTGAGCATTGATATGTGTTGGACGTTGTATTTTCATTCCTTGAGTTTTTAATGTTTTGTTATGTATCTTTTCCAACTTGTTTTCTAATTGTATGTTATCATTTTTAAACTTTTTAATCAATTCTAATTGCGATTTTCTGTCATCTTTGGACTTCTTAAGTTGCTCCTTAAGATATTCGTAATGATTTCTAATGCAGTTATTTTTGTCCTGCTTGTCTAAAAGATTCCTTCAATGTCTTTAGTAGAGTGTTATGTCTTCCGACTATTTTTCAACTTCTTAATTTTTGTGACTAACGTCTTGTTATGGTTCTTTAATATAAAAAAAATCTTCGGTGTTATTGGATAGCATGCTTTTGATAGCTGCAATCTCCAATTTGTTCGTTTTTTTAGTGTCAATATCCTTCTACTAGAGTTCTCTAATCTGTTGTTGAAGTTAACCTATCTTTGCTTCTTGACTTTCTAATGTTTTGCGGACTTGCATCAATTCAGTATCTTTGTCCATGATGAGCTTGTTTAGACACCTTTTTTCTTTTTCCAATTCGTTATCACTTCCATATGGTGATTTGTCATCATTTTTTGACTTTCTGATCTGGTTTTCTAAGTTTTGATTGTGAACTTTTAAACAAGATATTTCTTTATCCTTATTAGATAAAATTTTCTCGTTATCTTTTATGGTTAGTTCCAGCTGTCGATTTTGTTTTTTTTAAGCGACAATTTTCATCGTCTGTTATTGATTTTAACAAATCATTTGTCTTAACCTTAACTTGTAGATGTTTATTGGTCACCTTATATTGCTCCAACTCATCCAATGTTGCTTGTAACTACAACTTAATTCTTGAATATGAGTTTTCCATCGTTTTTTATTATGTCTTTTGCTTCTTTGATGAGTCTCCTTTTATCTGACTTCTTCGGCAATAAATAGTTTTCACTAGATCTTGACTTCTTGTCTTCTTTAATTTTGTCCTCATCTTATTGGGTTAATAACATTTTTCCTTTTCGAGAAATAATAATTATTAATACAATGTAAATAATAAAAAAATATTATTAAATCTCTTTATGGATTGTGTGTAGATTGGGTGGTTGGGAATAAGGAATGTTATCCTTCCCACCTGGGTTAAAATATTGATATCTTAAGTTTTATACCTTTCACTTTTATGTAAAATCCCTTTTTATCTCACTTAATGTAAAAAGATCTAATATAAAAATTTCCAATTATTTTCCCACTTTTAACTAAATAACGCATTCACTAATAAGGTAGTAAGTTAAACCATGTGTGATTTCTTAATACAATGGTTTTTTTTTCTCCGTTTTATTTTATTTTACTTCTTCTTTTTACTTCTTGGTCAAAGACCACAATTTTAGGGAAACCCTAAGATACTAGTTAAAAATCACAATATGGATAAAGGCTTGGATCACGAACTTATCTCTGATACCACTACAATATCTTTATCCAGATATTCTCAAATAATTCAAAATAAACCCATCATTTCCGAAATAGCCCACATATTGAATAATTGATAAATATACCCACATATTGAATAATTGATAAAAAAAATATTGATGATTTACATTGATAATGAAAGTCATATTAATAAGCCTTCTTGGTGACTATTCACCAAGAGACGTGTCTCTTAATTGACTTTTAATTTATTAATTGTTTATATTTATTTAATTATTGTTATTATTTATGTTTGTTACAGTATACATCCATAAAGTGACTGGAACATGATATTAAACTGAGACACTATAGGTGGGTACAAGGGTTAATGAGTACTGGGACTCAAACTTCCTTTGTTCAGAGTATGATGGAAGGGTTGACCTGGAAGCATATGAAATTGATCTCGTAGGGGAACACAACTAGAGGGGGGAAACTATGACTACAATAGGATGACATCAAAGGGAAAAATGTTGATCATAAAAAAGGGACTCCAAGGGTGACTCATCATAGAATACTCTGAAAAAAGGAGACTAGGAATGTTGTCGCAATATAGGACTATATGTAATCTGCAGGGACGCTAAAAAGCATAATTTGGGCCTTCTTCATGGTTTAATGAGATGAGAGAAGGTATAAAAGTGTGCTTGATATGATATTGTCTTATGAATTTTTGTTGATCCTGAGACAGTCAATGCTCGTTAGTGTTTTCAATTTTAGAGAGTCTGAAAATCGAAAGAAAACTCCATATGTGTTTTTTTTTCTTAAAGTTAGTCTCCAAATCCCGAAAAAGGATAAACATATACTAGGAGAGCTCTTCTAGCCAAATGGGACTAGAGTATTCATTTTTCGCAAATACTCAATCCGACCCAAAAAAGTGGTAAACATATACCATATGGGAATTCCTTCAGATCCATTAACGAGTTTGAAGGAAACAAAAATACTAGGTAGTATTTTTTGTTGTTTAAGGAGTTAGAAAATAGCTTAACAGAAACTCCGTGTGGGAAGTCCGAAGGAAAGGCCAAGGAGTGACAATAGGAAATGACGCACAAGGCTTTTCTACTGGATGTCAAACTGCACAGACTCCCAATCCTATGGGGATATAAATGGCATGGGTACCAAATGCAGGGAGCACTAAAAATCCATCCATGTAAGGTAGGTTCTAACTATCGAGTAAGGGAAAATGCAAGGATGGTTGGGTTTGTCTAGTTACCTAGACAAAGTGGGGGTTCTTATAGGAATAAAAAGGGATGAAACCTGATTGATACATATGATATTCAGTGGTGGTGAGTATCTATAGGCCAGTTTGAAGGGTTATACCTATAGGGATCGGACCTGGACTCTTATTTACATATATTTGCATATTAATGTGGGTGTGACACTTGTATTTTTTTAGCCTCGGTAATGTGATATGAAGGTTATTCACATATGAATGCAAAAATTGATAAAAATATGCATGATAATGGTTGGCTTATTTACTGCAAATGATTTATATGCCACTCTAGAATTTTACCATCCATTTTATTTGATACACTATTGAAACTCTTAGGGACATGAATGAATGTAATGGAGTCAAACAATTTGACCAAATGTTTAATGTGTAGGAATTTTCTAAAGAGGTAAGGATCGTGTACCCTGTAACAATTGTTCCACTATGCAACAAGCAACTAGGAATCAAGGTAAACACGAAGGTGACAAATGCCGAAATGTAGGGAATTGGTCAAGAGAACAATCACAATATTGTATTCCACCTGGTTGTTAATGGATTCCCCAATGCATTCACCACTTGTATGAATCAAGGCATTAGCTGGGGGGTATAGGACCCATGTAGTTGAGGCAAGATTCAGGAAGTATCTACTTGCGTCATCAATGTAACTAACATAAATGGCAGGATAGGGATCCATCTGATAAGGTCAAGGAAACCAACCATGAGGATCTTTTTTGAAAAAGTTTAAACAAAAAAGGAGAGAAATCTATAACATAAATGGCAGGATAGGGATCCATCTGATAAGGTCAAGGAAACCAACCATGAGGATCTTTTTTGAAAAAGTTTAAACAAAAAAGGAGAGAAATCTATAGTACAATGAACAAACAGTTCAATTGGGTTATGCATAAAATCTCTTGAGATACAACCCATTACATGGTTTTTTCAAGTGGTGATCTTCAAAATCAGTGAGGATTTATGGCCCTTTTTTGAGACAATGATTGAAAACATATGGTCCCTGCCACATGGATTTGAACTTTTCCTTGCCCAATATATCATGTGCTTGGTCATAGACAAGGACAAGGTATCCTTACTTGAAGGAGGGAGGGTGGATGTGAGATTCATAGTGGGATTTTTTATGTTTGGTGGTTTTGATCATTTGAAGCTACATATGACGATCCTCATCTTCTTTCTCAAGAGTTAGCAAACGTTTTTCTAAAGCAGCAGTCTCTGGCAGAATTTCAACAACAAGGTGTAGAGATGGGATTTGGAACTCAATGGGTAGAACTTATTCTACTCCATGTATGAGGTGGAAAGGAGTGAATCTTGTTGTAGTTTTCGTTGAGGTTTGGTGGCCCAAAGCGATGGAACATTAGAGGAAATTTGGGGTCTAAAATAGGCCTTATAAGAAAAAGTGCCAAAATAAGTTTTTGTGAGTTGGAATTCAAGAACCAATAGAATTTCAATAAAATAAGTCAACCATAATGGTTGAATTGACATATTTATCATTAAAAAAAACTACTTTTTTTGTTCGTATTTTCGACATTACTCATTGTGTTTTTACTCAAATTGCGATCGGGAGAGCTCGTTATGTCATCATCACGTTTTTTCAGGTATTTCTTGTTTTTGGGGTAGCGGGGTCCGTCAAAAGTATGCAGTGTGGGTACTCGTTGGATGCGGAATCAAATTCCGCATCCAACGAGCTCTCCTGATCGCAATTTGAGTAAAAACACAGGGAGATATGTCGAAAATACGAACACAAAAAGTAGTTTTTTTCTTTTTTCCTCCAAAATTAATCAATATTATTTTATTATTTTAACTATTAATTTATTATTTTAACTATTATTTTATTATTTTCCTTAGGAGGCCCATTTTAGACCCCAAAATTCCTCTAATGAAAAACATGTGATGCCAATTGGATTTATGCTTATCCACCGTTCGTTGACGTATTGTTTTTATGATTTTGTTGATGACCTCCACCTATCCATAACCCTGGGGTAATATGAGGAGGAGAATTGGTGTTCGAACTTCAACTATGTTCACAAGCATATCTGACCTGCTCATTAACGAAGGAGAAGTAGCCCAAACAAGATCATTAAAGCAATTTCTCGTTTATTTGAAGTGGCCACTTCTCACATGAACAAGGGCCCCATTGCCAGTATGCAAATTTGCTCCTTAAAAGGAGACTTATATTTATATGAATTTCTTAATTTGCAGTTATGATTCTGAAAATATAATCTAACTAAGATGATTACAAATCTAACCTCTAATGCAACCTAAATAAAAACAATTAGTAGCTACAAAATGACACTCTTAGTAACTACTAAACCGTCTATAAAAATACAAAAAAGCATAACAGAAAAAGCTATAAAAACATAGCAAAAGGCTGCATAAATAAAACTTAATCAACCACAAAAAATAATGAAAACTTAACCTATCCTATCTTGTGCATGAGTGTGATTTACAATTAATACTAATACATAAAATAATAATAATATTGCTTGGTTACTGAAATAAATACAGAAACACAGTAATATATTAAATTAAGACACCAACATTTTCAGAATCAAGAACCAATATGTTTATGATTTATACTTACACAACCATTTTAAGATGTTCTACAACCATGCAACCATTTTAAGATGGCTTCATTCAACTCTCATTTGGTATACCGTTGAAAATCTCCGATGGTGAAAGCTTCATGGTTTTAGTGAACTAACCTTTCATTTTCGACCTTATAATTTAAACCAATCAATCATTATTAGAAATTCCAATTGAAGTGATTTACTTAAAGAAAATTAAGATCTAAAAATTGGAATGGAAACCAAAATTAAAACTGGAATAAGGTGAGAAATTTTGTCTTCGAACGACATAGAAAATAATAGAACATTCTCGCTGGTATGTCCATTTGACAATCTTTCTCTATAACATGGCAGACTTGCCAAAAGATTCTGCTGCCTCCTCGTTTGATATGATAATTCATAACACACTCATCGTCTCCACTTCAAATGTTCTTGCATTATAAAACAAAACATATTCAATAATATATACTTTGCTTCGATCTATCTTAAATGTTCCTGCATTATAAAACAAAACTTATTCAATAATATATACTTTGCTTCGATCTATCTTTTATGGAGATTAGAGTGATTTTAGTGGTTTCTCGTAGTGTTTTGTGACAGTGATGGCAATTTAGGATTTAATGTACAAAAAATTGATGTGTTTTCTTATGATGTTTTAAATGTCATTCAAAACTTGTAACGACTGCTCAATACCATGCTAAATGTCGAGAGTATCTCTAACTTAGAAAGTGAATCAATCAATTATGCCTTGGCAATTTTCATTGGTTTAAAGTTGGTCACAATGATGTTCTTTAAAATATTATCAGTTATCTTGGAAAGTGCAGATTATGATACTTGGAATTTTAACCTAATGAAACCTACATCATAACCACTAATTAATCAAAACTAATTAATTTCAAAATGTTTCACCGAAACTATTCGTGGCATTTTATAATGATGTCTTGACTCAATGTAGTTTCAAATGTAAAAATTATGCCTTAAAAAAACATGATGATCTTCTTTTCTTAATTCATGAATGATTGAAAACCGTGATAGTTTTAAGACCATCCAATGAAATTTATTATGGATAGAATTTCAATATAAGCATGATATCATACCACCTTCTAAAAATAATCACATCAACGTACTTTATAAAATTGACTTTTTGTTCATTTCCTGTATAATAATAATAATAATTAAGGAAACTTAAATGACAATCTTGGTACTCACAGAAAGTTTGCTCATCATATCATTAAAATAATGAAAGATCTCAAATGACAATTCATTAAATGTATTGAATTCGATATATCGTGAGTTTTTATTTATAAAAACTCCTTTTTAAATGTTATTTATAATGTTTACTTATTTATAATGAAGGAGTAAGATAACTCAAATAATCCACAAAGAAGAATATAAATGTCACAGCATAATACCAATCGAATCTAAGTAAACAAGAATATAAATGTCTTCAACAAATTCTAATAAGACAAATCAATTATTGTTGAGTAGTTCAAAAGACCAAAGAAATCAAATCACCAAAGCTCTATGTAATGAAAAACAAGCTAAAGAACAAGCAACACAGAGAGTGAGGATGAAATCAAAGAGACAAGATTATGAAATCACCTGCCAAAAGAAAAGAAAACAAGATAAGATAAAATAAAAGCTAAATATTTACAAAATTCTAATGGTAGCTCCTTTATTTTTGCAAAATTAAAGGGAATTTGTTGGAGGATGACAAACTAGTATGACAACTCTTTCCAAACAATGTCTTTGAAATGGGAACCATGGTCATACATTAGCTAGAAAGGGACACCGAAGTGAGCAATGACATGGTTAAAAAGAAACATGTGGTTCCTTCAGTGCTACAGTTAAAAGTTGGCATGGTCTCATCCCACTTGGTGAAGTACTCGACAACCACAATGGTGTACTTGTGGCTACTAGCTGAGGGAGGATTGCATTCCATATAGTCGATGGCCCATTTGCAAAAAGGGGTGACGATGACCACTAGATGTAGTAGCGTGGGAGGGGGGGGGGGGGGGGGGTTCTTGCCTTGGTGGAAAAGAGTTGGAAATTGCAGCAATGTTTGGCTGTTGTAATGTAGTTTGTAAAAAGAGTTGGACAAGAGTAACCAACGTGAATGAATTTTTGGGTAGTATCCATCCCATATAGATGACCATCGCAAGCTCCACTATGACAGTCGTTAAGGACTTGCTCAACCTCCTCATGAGTGAGGCATTGCCACAAAATGGTATCAACCCCTCAATGGTATACAACATCACTGATGAGTAAGTAGCATGGTGCTTGGTGATGTATTTGATGAGATCATCGTAGCTAAGGTGTGGTCCAAACTTCTGGGTTCACAAGTAAACAAGGATGTCTCCATACCAAGTATATGACATGCTCTTGACGAGAAACATCTTCTTGGACTAAAAATCCAGAAATGGCATATTCATATGTCAAGATGTAAAGGATAAAATCCTTTGTGAAATATGGTGGAGAGATCAAAAGAGTATAAGTTATAGCCTTTTTTAATGCATCGAAGGCTTCTTATGCTTTCTCTTCCTAAACAAAAGGAACATTGGTTTGTAACGAGTGTAAAAAACCATGGACGACCGTTGCCTAATTTGGCACAAAATGACATAAGAAATTTTCCCTACCTTGAAGACTCTATAGTTTTCTCAAAGTTTGTGGAGGGGGAAGGTTAATTATAGCTTGGAATTTTAAGAGATCAATAGTGATCTCTTTCTAGGAAACAATGAATCCCAATATTCATCCCGCAAGTAGATAGAAAATGCATTTGAGCGGTTTCAAGCAGATAGTGTACCGATTTTCATGATTTGGGAAAATTGTGCAGACGCAAATGGTGTCTTGTGTTTTGTTCACGAGGTCTGGATTCGATACCCATGTAGTATAAGAAATCAGATAAATGAATCTTGCTTTGCTTAAATTTTCAATCATAGCCTAGATGACGGGTGCATTTTGTTAGAGCATAATACCACCTAGTACAATGGCCACATACACCTAGGACACACTTTCATTTGTTTTGTACTTATGTCATATGGTCCAAACCTTGGTTAGGTTGGTCCAATAAGGTATTTGGGGGTTTTGGACTCATTAATGCACCCAAACACCCACATTTGATCATTCAGGAGACTCATGCACCATCATTAATGGCATTTCAGTCCTTGGGGTGATTCCACTCCTTAAAACTGCGAATTGGTTTGACGAGAGGTGCCCATGCATAGTATTTGAGTGTTTTGTTCTCTTTTGGACCATTTATTGTTGCCTACAGCCACTCCCACTCACACATGCACTCCAACACACCTAACCTACCCTCATTTATGTCCTATCATGCTTCACCCACGTTCACATGGCCATTCGTGACCGTTTGAGGTGGTTTTGGGAGCTCATTGGTCCACTTAGGTGGGTTTTGAGGTCCAATCCAATCCTGCCACATGTATGCCTCCAATTTTCCTGCAAATGCTAGTAATTTTAACCTATTGTATTATATTCATGTTCCAGACATATTTACATGTTGGAAAATAATAGAAACTTTAGTTATTGGCACTATTCCTATGTGTTATTTTTTCTCTTTTCATTGTTTCTCTGCATAGTTTGTGAAATTATTGAGTTGTGAGGATTCTCTTAGCTCTTAGATATTTTTATGAATCATATTTTCACATGGTGTCAAAGCTATTTGGAGCTGCAAGTCGAATTCATAGATTTTGAGTTGCAATATAGGGCATCCTCCAGAAAAATTCAAGTGTTTACATTGCGGGTAGTTCCAGTGTCTTTGTCACTCAGTGCGCAAGTAGAAATGGATTAGAATCATGTATTTATTAACCCATTCGATTATTTTGAATGCAAGGAAGAAATGGTGATCCAGTTGAGGTCTAAATGCCTTTGCAAAGTAACCATGGGGACAGAGAACAAGACCAACTTTGATATGGAAAAATACAAGTATTTCAACAGGTTGGATGAGGGATTCATGATGCTTTGTCTCAGTATTTCGAGGGATATTATATTCCATGTAGACAATCTTACTACACCCAATGAATTCTTGTTGAATATCGAGTCACTATTTGGGAAGAATGATGAGATGAGAGGACACCAACTCGAAAATGAGTTGATTACATTGAGTACAACTCACTTTGAGACGATCCAAGCTAGCTTCACAAAGTTCAAATCCTTGGTACTCTAGCAAAAATAGTGTGGCATCGAGAAGAAAGAAGAGAAGCTGATCTTGTCCATTCTTTCAAATCTAGGCCCTGAGTATTTAGTGTTTGTCTCCACATTCCACTCAAGAAAGATAATAGTTCAAAATTGGAGAATTCCTACCCTGGAAGACTTCATGGAGTCTTTGACTCAAGAACACGACAAATTGGTGCAAATAGGTTCCGTCAAATCCACCAAGGATCAAGAGTTGGAAATTGCAGCAATGTTTGACTGTCATAATGCATTTTGCAAAAAGAGTTGGCCAATAGTAACCGACAGGAATGAATTTTTGGATAGTATCCATCCCATATAGATGACCACTACAAGCTCCACTTTGAAAGTCATTAAGGGCTTGCTCAGCCTCCTCATGAGTGAGGCATTGGCACAAAATGGTATCAAACCCTCAACGGTATATGGCATCACTGATGAGTAAGTAGCGTGGCGCTTGATGATGTATTTGATGATGATCATCGTAGCTAAGGTGTGGTCCAAACTTCTAGGTTCACAAGTAAACAATGAAGTCTCCATACCAAGTATAGTCTACCAAAATGGTGAAAAAATGTTCATTTGGGAGATTGTCAATAATAGGAGGCACGTTAGACTTAGGTGGAAGATATATGATAAGATGAGCCAAAGCTAAGGTTTTTGTGCTTTTGGGTGTTATGAACTCGAGGTCATACTCTTGAAGAATTACAATCCACTTTGCAATGAGACCTTGAATTAGGCATAGGTTCAAGAGATACAACATTGGGTTTGAGTTGAAAATGACTTTGGTTTGGTTTAGAAAGATGTAATCACATATATATTGAGATGAGAAGATTACGACAAGGATCCTCTCCTCATGAGGGTATCTAAGAGGTGGACTATATACGTTCTGATTGACATAGTATATCACATGCTCTTGACGAGAAACATATTCTTGGACTAAGCCTCCAGAAATGCTTATTCAGAAGTTGAGATGTACAAGATAAAACCCTTTGTGAATTATGGTGGAGAGATCAAAGGAGTAGAAGTCAGAGCCTTTTTTAATGCATCAAAGGCTGATTACACTTTCTCACCCTAAACAAAAGGAATGTTGGTTCGTAACAAGTGTAAAAAACCATGGACAGTCGTTGCGTGGTCTGGTACAAAACGACATAAGAAATTTTCCCTACCTTGAAGACATTGTAGTTTGCACAAAGTTCGTGAAGGGGGAAGGTTAATTATAGCTTGAAATTTTAAGAGATCAATAGTGATCCCTTTCTATGGAAAAATGAATCCCAATATTCAGCTCGCAGGTACACATAAAATGCATTTGAGCGGGTTCAAGCATATATTGTACTTCCTACAATGAAGGAACACCTAGAGAAGGTATGCTAAATTATGTGAACATTTCTTGGATCATGTAGTAAGGTCGTCCAAGTAAATAAGGATGATATGAACCAATTTATGGAAACAATATGGCATGGTGCGCTGACACCAACATTCTTAAGGATGAATGACATGAATCGTTAGGTGAATGTGTTCCATGGGGTGGTGAAGGCATTTTTGTACTGGTCCTATTTCTGGATATGGATCTGATCCATGAAGGAAAGGATATCATGGATGGGGTAAGCATCAATAATATGGTCGATGAATGAGGTGGGAAAATTTCCCTTTGTACATGCAAAATTCAAATCACGAAAATCAATATAGACGTGAATTGCGCCTTTTTATTTGTTCATGAGGACTAGATTGGATACCCATGTAGTATAAGAAATCAGATAAATAAATCTGTCTTTGCTTAACTTTTCAATCATAGCTTAGATGATGGGTGCCTTTTGTTAGAGGATAATACCACCTATTAACATGGTCACATACACCTAGGACACACTTTCATTTATTCTGCACTTATGTCATATGTTCCAAACCTTGGTTATGTTGTTCTAGGAAGGTATTTGGGGGTTTTAGACTCATTAATGTACCCAAGTGGTGACATTTTATCATTAAGGAGACTCATGCACCCTCATTAATGAAATTTTATTCCTTGGCACGCTCCCACTCCTTAAAATAGGGAACTAGTTTGACCAGAGTCACCCATGCATAGTATTTGAGTGTTTTTGGCTCTTTTGGACCATTTATTGCTTCCTAGAGCAACTCCCACTCACCCATGCACTCCAACACGCTTATGATACCCTCATTTTTGTCCTATCATGCTTCATCCGCATTCACATGGCCATTTATGACCGTTTGAGGTGGTTTTGGGAGCTCATTGGTCCACCTAGGGGGGTTTTGAGGTCCAATCTAAGCTTGCCACATGTATGCCTCCAATTTTCCTCCAAATTATAGTGATTTTAACCTATTTTATTATATCCATGTTCCAAACATATTTACATGTTGGACAATAATAGAAACTTCAGTGATTGGCACTATTCCTATGTGTTAATTTTGCTCTTTCCATTGTTTCTCTGCATAATTTGTGAAATTATTGAGTTTTGAGAATTCTCATGGATCCTAGATCTTGTTTTTAACCATATTTTCACATACTATCATATCTCTTTGTAGCTTCAAGTCAAATTCAGAGAGTTTGAGTTGCAATCTAGGGCCTCCTCAAGAAAAATTCAAGTGTTTGCATTGCAGGAAGTTCCAGTGTCTTTGTCACTCAGTGCGCAATATGAAATGCAATAGAATCATGCCTTGGTTAACCTATTCAATTATTTTTAATGGAAATCATAAATGGTGATCCAGTTGAGGTTGAAAGGCCTTTGTAGAGTAACCATTGGGACTAAGAACAAGCCCAACTCTATTGTGAAAAAATCCAAGTATTTCAACAGGTTGGATGAGGAATTTGGGATGCTTTGTATCAGTATTTCTAGGGATATTATATTCCATGTAAATAGTATTACTACACCCAATGAAGTCTAGCTCAATCTCGAGTCACTATTTTAAAATATTGATGAGATGAGAGGACACCAACTTGAAAATGAGTTGATTACATTGAGCCCAACTCACTTTGAAATGATCCAGGATTTCTTCACAAAGTTCAAATCCTTGGTACTCTAGCTGAAAAAAATTTGGCACCGAGAATAAATAAGAGAAACTGATCTTGTCCATTCTTTCAAAGCTAGGTCCTAATTATTCATTGTTCGTCTCCACATTCCACTTAGGCAAGTTGACAGTTCGAAATTGGAGAATTCCTACCCTGGAATACTTCATGGAGTCTTTGAATCAGGAACAAGACAAATTGGTGAAAATGGTACCATCAAATATGCCAAGGATCAATTCATTGCTGTAGGTGTTCTTAATCAAGACAAATTCAAGAACAAAGAAAAATATTCAAAGTAACAAGAGAAGAAGAAGCAGGAGAATCCCAAATCTTCAAATGGGGGTTCAAATCCTAGAAAGGACAAAGAGAAGAAAAAATGCACTTATTTTCACAAATGTTGGAATCCAGAGAGTACATGCATGAAGAAAACCTTTGAAATTATGGTCCAATTCTTTGAGAAGAATAACATCCCCCTGCTAGAAGGCGCAAGGAAGAAAGAGGGAGGTTCAAGTTCAGAAAGCAAGGATAGATGCAATGCACTGGTTGCTAAATATTCTGGATATTTCTCCTTTATCATAGATTTAGGTGCCTCAAGGAACATTGATTCCATACAAGACTCCTTCTTGTCTCTACTTCCTTACAGTGGTCCATCCATCCTCATGGGTGATGACTCTAAGACCCCAACCAAAGGGATTGGAAGGATCAACCTTGACAATGGGTACTTCAACAATGTGTTGTATCTATCTAATCTTGCATCCAACCTACTCTCTATATATCAAATGAAACAAATAGGTACAACCAATATATTAACATTTACTCAAGATGATGTGGACATATCATAAATTTCTACAGGCCAAGTTGTTGCAGTGGGTATTGCAGATCATGAGTCGAGGATGTACAAGTTTTCACACTTTCTTCCTTACTCTGAAGGGAATGTGCTCCTATCACATTCCAATGAGACCATAAAGATATGGCATGAGAGGTTTTTACACCTCAACTACAGATATATTCAAGCATTAATCAAAGAAAACATGGTTTAAGGGCTTCCAAGCATCAATTTTTCCAAAGGCACATGCTAGGGATGCATTGTTGGGAAGAATGATGAGCGCAAGTATGACAAGGGAAAGGAAGGAATGGATCTCCAAGTTCTTGATTTTATGCATTCATATCTGATAGGACCTTTTCCCACACCCTCCTATGGAAACTCAAGGTATGTCTTAACATTCATAGATGATTTCTCAATATATTATTGGGTGTATTTCCTCAAGCAAATATATGAAGTGTTTGAGATCTTCAAAGTTTTCAAGGCTTTGGTTGAGAACTTGAGTGGGAATAATATCAAGTTTTTAAAGAATGAAAATGGAAATGAATATTTTAAAAATAACCTAAAAAAACTATGTGATCAAAATGGCATTCAAATGTGATACTATGTTCCCTACACACCTCAGCAAAATGGTGTGGCAGAGGGAAAGAATAGAGCATTGAACGGGATGGCCACTTGCATGTTGGAGGATAAGGATTTATTTACTAAGATATGGGTTGAATCCATAAATTGTGTTTCATATGTCCAAAACATATTTCCACACAAGGAATTTGATGAGAAAACCCCATTTGAGGCTTGGAATTGTCATAAGCCCAAAGTCTCTCATTTCAGGGTTTTTGGCTCAAATGCTTGGGATAGAATTCCTCTAGAAAAAAGAAAGGAATTGCAAGCTAAAATAAAGGATTCCATAATGGTGTATATGCTAAAGATGAAAAGGGATACAATCTATTTGATCCCTCATCTAAGAAAACCTTCATTGATAGAAGTGTATAGTTTGAAGAAGAGCCTATGCAAGAGATCGAACTAGTTAAGGGGGCTTGCTCACACCCTCCACTCCATGATGATGTAAGTGATGATTATCTCTCTGATTTTTCTAATTATAATATGGAATATGAATATGATAAAATTCATTCATATCATGACTCTCCCATAAGGCCAAAATGGGATGAGAAAACCATACAAGCAGCTGGTGATCTTGTTGGAGATCCACTAGACTCTGTGAAGACTAGATCCCAGTTTCACAATGATTTCTCCCCTCGTGATTCGAATATTCCATAGAGGTGATTCATTATGGTTGTATATTCTCCTCATTCATGTTATGAATCACCACATGATCCAAGATGGAAAACAACCATGCAAGAAGAGTTCAATCCATTGCAAGAAAATGAAACTTGGGAGTTGGTTCCTCTACCTTCCAAGAGGAAACTAGTGCAATGTAAGTGGGTTTATAGAACCAATATGGATTATTATGGTTGATATCTTAAGTATAAGGACAGTTTGTTTCCAAATGCTTCTCTCAATTCCATGGATTGGACTATACAGAGACATTTTCACTAATTGCAAATATGGACTCTATCGGGCTAGTTTGGGCCATTGCTACATATAAGAGATGGGAGGTGCACCACATGGATGTAAAGAGTGTTAGGATCATATAATCCTCCCTTATCCATATATAATATATTATATCATTTTCCTAAATTAGGATTCATTTTCTAGAGTTTGGTGCCACCATGATTTTGGTGCCTCTGGTTCCATCGGTGCCATTGATGCCACCAGTGTGCCATTTGGTGCCAATCTGTACACTATAGGACCCACTCCGAGTGCCACTGTCAGCCTCCATAAATTGGTTGTAGTTGGTAGGTATTTATTCTAAGTATATCTTTAGTTGCATTCAATTAGATTGCATTTAGTCAGTATATCACCAGTTATGCATGGCTGCAGGGGGAAGTGGTGCCTTTGTTCACATTCCTTGTCAGTTTAACTGGTGTAACTAGTTTAATTGATTGTCAAACTGATGTAGTTATCATGAGTTAGAATAGTGACTTGCATGCAATGATTTAGACACTCCTAGTTAGCCAGTCAGTCAGGATTGAGTTGGTAGATTCAAATCTTATCCACATGATTTGAATTATCCTTATTGTAACACTATTGTATACTGCTAGAATTAATGAAGATTAATGTTGTAATTTACTAATCAATTCTTATCATTTTTCTCTAAAATTTATTTTGTTCAGTGTACATTGTTCATTCCATTAAACTGCACAATTATACCTTTCAATTGCACTCATTTCTTATAGATCAATGGTTCAATAATTCAAACATGGTATCACAACCTTGTTCAGGCTAGCAACAAGTATGTCCAACCTCCATTGTACACCAGAAGCATATGGGTTTCTACATAATTCTTGCAATTTGTGCCTTGATAACTCTATATTCATCCAGAGAAGTCTCTACACATGTGACGGACCTTGAGAAAGTGTACATGTCGAGGTGGAAGGATTGAAACTGACATGATTGTGAATTGAATGTATTTTTGTAGTATTATTTATAGCTACTACGTAGCTTGATTGAAGAATTGAATGTTCAGTGGGAAAATTGATGGATTCTACAGCTCTTGTACCCTAGATCCTTACACCCTTCAACTATGTTTATTAGAGGGAAAATATGTACATCTCCTTGCGCAATATTGGCTTGTTTAGGATTACTATGGGTAGAGAAACATAGCCTCATCACCCTAATGAGAAAAATAAGTTCATGAATCGGTTGGATGAAGCCTTTGGATTTCTATGCACTCACATCTCTCGGTATCTTCTCTTTCACCTTGAGGTATTGAAGAGTCCAAAATAAGCTTGGGAGAATCTTGAATTCTTGTTTAGAAAACAAGATGAACTTTGAGGGCACATACTAGAGAATGAGCTAACTGCATTGCAGCCCAGCAATTTCGAAACTATACAAAATTTGTTTACAAAATTCAAGTCTCTAGCACTATATTTTAAGCAATGCAAAATAGAGAGGAAATATGAGAATATTGTTCTCTCTATGCTCATCAAAATTGGTTCTGAGTACTTTGTCTTTGTCTCTACCTTCCATTCTGGAAGAGCTTCCATCCCCAATTGGAAGATTCCTTTCCTAGATATGTTTGTTAAGTTCTTAATACATGAGCATGACAAGTTGGTTTAAATGGGATTGCTCCAAAATTCTAAGAATCAAGCTCTTCTGATGTCACACACTACCAATGTGCAAGCTAAGGGGAAGCACAAGGGGAAGGATCCCAAATCCTTTGATTTGAAGCCAAAATAGAATCAGAAATATTTTCAATGTAGCCTCAAGCTCCAAGAAAAGATTTGTTTTTAAATGCTAGATGTCCATACTGTATGAGAGGATTTCATCCTGAAATCCAATGCATGAAGAAGAAGATCGACCAACTATCAACCCTCCTTGAATAGAACAACATTGCCCTTCCACAAGGAGCAAAGAAGTTTGATGCTGGACCACCAAAAAAGGATCATGAGAGATGACATGCCTTGAAGGTAGGCCTTACTCATTAGAAATATTTCTTGATAGATTCTGGAGCATGAAACCACATGGTTGCTTCTAGGGAATATTTCTCCACTATCACTCTATCAGGAGTACCTAGCATTCACATGGGAGATGACTCCCAAAATCCAGCAGTAGGAAGAGGTTCAGTTAAAATCCATCATGGTGAGTTCAAAAATGTTCTCTATGTTCCCTCTCTTGCATCTAATTTGTTGTATGTTTATCAGATGTCCCATACAACTCCCAAGAGAGTTCCATTCAAATTTGACTCAGTTGAAATCACAGAAAAAGATACTAGAAATATCATAGCGAAAGGGTTTTCTAACCATACCTCAAAGGATTATGAGTTCTCTCATTTTTTTCTTGTTTCACATCCTACAACTCTATTGACTCATGCTAACAACACCAACAATAAATGGAATGAGAGATTTGGGCATTTAAATTTCAAATATCTCCAACAACTCCACAATGACAAAAGGGTTGAAGGCTTGCCTCTCATCCAAACATTAGATGGAGTATGTCCTGGTTGCTTGGTAGGTAAGCATCCAGAGAAGAGGTATGAAGTTGGGAAGGAAACTAGGGCTTCCTCTACACTTGATTTGATACATAGTGATGTGTCAGGACTAATTCCTACAACATCAATTAATGGTTCTAGGTATTTACTTACTTTTATTGACGATTGTTCTAGGTTCTGATGGGTATATTTAATGAAATAGAAATTAGAAGTATTTGGAAATTTTAAATTTTTTAGATATATGATTGAGAATATTTTTAGGAAAAAGATCAAGTCCATAAGATTAGATAAAGGAGTTGAATACATTAAAATATATTTTCAAAAATATTGTGAATCAGAGGGGATTCGAATGGAACACTCAGTTCCTTACACACCACAACAAAATGGTGTGGTTGAGAGGAAAAATAGATAGGAGATGACAACCTTTCTTCTCCAAGCCAAGAATATTCCTTCTTCTCTTTGGGTAGAAGTTGTCAACTGTGCTTCATACATACATAATAGAGTTCCTCATAAATCAGTGGTTGGGGCCACTCCATTCGAAACACTGTATGGGCATAAACCCAATGTCTCTCACTTGAGATTTTTTGGTTCCAAAGCTTGGGCCAGAATACCCATTGATAATAGAAAGGCCTTCCAAGGCCAGAGTAGCGAATGCATAATGCTGGGATATGCAGAGGAGGCAAAAGGATATAATTTGATGGAGCTTGAAACTAGGAAATGCTTCATTGAACATAGTGTTCATTTCGAATAAGATCATTTGTTTGATCTACCACCATCCAAAGCGCAATACGGTATAACCACTCTTCCACTACCGTTTGATGATGATATTTTGTCACATGTTTTGGATTCAGATGAAGAGGAACAATATCAGCATGATCTTGATATTGAGGTTGTACCTCGTGAAGATCTAGATCCAGATCCATATCCCATTCCAAACCAAAGGCCTAAGCCTAGATGGGCCCAAAAGCTCATTGAAGTAGTTGGGAAAGTAAGTAGGAATCTAGAAGATAGAAGGAGAACAGGGTCCCAGTATTAGAATCAGCATGATACTCTCTCTCACGTAGATTTTATCTCTACAGAGTGGTGCAATAAGTTTCTAGGAAAGTGCTACTTGATTATAGAGAATGATAAACCATTTGGCTCACAAAAGAAAAAAAATTATCATTCTATTCCTCCTTCAGAAAGAAGAAACACATACACCATCCATCAAATCAAAAGAGCATTGAGAGGTTCACATGCACAACTTTAGGATGTTGCTGCACAAAAGAACCATACAGCTGCATAGCGTTGCAAATTGCAATAGAATTTTTGCAAGTTATTTCCCAAAGAGGAAGACTTTTCTCCTAAGAATAGCTTGTATTTCATGTTCCTTCTTATTTTCAGGATGGGGTCCCATGAGTTTTTCCCCATTTTCCCTCGGTTTAATAAGTAGTTTTCCTTCTTTTAGATTGTAATGGGTGACTTTTGGCCTTGTTTCCAGGGACCAAGTTGTCCAAGTTATGATTAAGGCGGGGGGGGGTAGGATTATATAATCCTCCCTTATCGATATATATTAGATCATTTTCCTAACTTAGGAGTCATTTTCTAGACATTAGTGCCACCATGATTTTGGTTCCATTGGTGCCATCAATGTGCCATTTGGCACCACTTATGCTAATCCCTACACTTTAGGAGCCACTCCGAGTGCCACTGTAAGCCTCCATCAGTTCATTGTAGTTGGTAGGTAGTTATGCTAAGTTTATCTTTAGTTACATTCAGTTAGATCAAATTCAGTCAGTCTAGCACCAGTTATGCATGGTTGCATGGGGAAGTGGCACCTTTATTCACCTACCTTGCCAGTTTAAGTGGTTTAACTAGTTTAACTAATTGTCAGACTGATTTAGTTATCATGAGTTAGACAAGTGGCTCTCATGCAGTGATTTAGACACTCCTAGTTAGCCAATCAGTTAGGATTGAGTTCGTAGATTCAAATCTTATCCACATGATTCAAATTCTCCTTATTGTACCACTATTGTATACTATTGGAATTAGTGAAGATTAATGTTGTAATTTACTGATAAATTCTTATTAGTTTTCTCTGAAATTTGTCTTGTTCAGTGTACATTGTTCATTCCATTCAACTACATAATTATACCTTTCAATTGCACTCATTGCTTGTAGATTAATGGTTCAATAATTCAAACAAAGAGTGATTTTATTCATGGTGACCTTCATGAGGTTATTTATATGCAGAAACCTTAAGGTTTCATTCATTATCCTTCACGTGTTTGCAGGTTGAATAAGTCTCTCTATGGCCTCAAGCAATCCCCTAGGGCATGGTATGCCAAGATGGATAACTTTCTTCTATCACTAGGATTTGAAAGATGAAAATATGATCCTAATGTATATTTGTAGGATTTAGATTATTCATTGCAAATCGTAGTATTGTATGTTGATGATATTTTGATCACTGTAATTTTCATTGCTGATATAGGTTCAATTAAGTCTTCATTGCATAGTTAATTTTCAATGACCGACCTTGGATTGTTGAAACAACTTCTTGGCTTGTAGATTGAGAAATATGATGTAGGTATCAAAGTCATCCAATAAAAGTATGCTACATACATGTTATTAAATTTAAAAATAGATGAATGTAAGGAAACCAAGTGTCCCTTCCTTTTAGGAGTAAAACTAGGTGATTTTGGTTCATCTCCATTGGTGGACAACTCACTGTATCGACAACTAGTTGGGAGCTTGTTGTATCTCACACACTCTCAACCTGATTTGAATTATGCAGTAGGTGTTGTGGAAAGGTATATTTTGGAGCCTAATGAGATCCATTAGAAGGATCCTAAAATGATATTTCACTATGTGCAAGGAACCAAACACTTCAGGATAAACCATGTTGCTAGTTCTCCACTAGAACTAGTTGGATTTATTGATTCTAATTGGGATAGAGATTCCATTGAAATAAATTACACTTCAAGTTATGTATTCATGCTTGCACATGGTCCCATATTCTGGTAAATTAATAAACAGCACACTATATCCCTTTCATCAGCTGAGGTCGAGTACAGAGGAGCAATGAATGCAACTACACATTGTGTGTGGTTGCAAGGCATTCTTGGAGAACTTGGTTTTGCATTTGATTCACCCAATATCATTTGGTGTGAAAATAAAAGTGAAACCAATATTTTCACCGATATAATACATAGACATTAGACCAAGCAAATTGAGATACACATGCACTACATCCGGAGCTTGGTGCATGAGCAAGTGATATCATTGCAATATTTCCCATCTGCAAAGCAAATTGTTGACATATTCACCAAGATATTCATAGATAATACATTCACCTATATGAGGTTACTCCTTGGAGTGAGTGTCACATGGTGATGACTGATATTCACTTTCATGTTTTTCTTCGTTTCCATTTTAGAGGAGAGGCTTTATTCCCATGTGGTTTTCCTCCTTACCTTGGTTTTGTTCCCATGTGGTTTTTGTAAGAGGTGAATCTAGCCTTAATTTCCAAGGCCTAAAATTTTGATATGGTCACACTAATTCTAGATTAAGGGGGGTGTTAAAGGAGCATACCACCTATTACTATGGTCACATACACCTAGGACACACTTTCATTTGTTTTGTACTGATGTCATATGGACTAAACCTTGGTTATGTTGGTCTAGCAAGGTATTTGGGGGTTTTGGACTCATTAATGCACCCAAGCACCCATTTGTAATAATGTAGGATTCTCATTCACCCTCATTAATGAAATTTCATCCCTTCGGGTGCTCCTGCTCCATAAAATAGGTAACTAGTTTGACCAAAGGTGCCCATGCATAGTAATTGAGTGTTTTAGCACTTTTGGACCATTTTTTGTTTCCTAGAGCCACTCCCACTCACCCATGCAATCCCACACACCTATCCTACCCTAATTTATGTAACACACTTCAACCATGTTTACATGGCCATTCGTGACCATTTGATGTAGTTTTGGGAGCTCATTGGTCCACCTAAGGGGGTTTTGAGGTCCAATCTAAGACTGCCACATGTATGCCTACAAATTGCCTCTAAAGTCTATTTTTTTTCACCTATTGTATTATATTCATGTTCCATACATATTTATATGTTTGAAACTAATAGAAAATTAAGTTATTGGCACTGTTCCTATGTGTTAATTTTTCTCTTTCCATTGTTTTTCTACATAGTTTGTGAAATTATTGAGTTGTGAGGATTCTCTTAGCTCCTATATATTGTTGCAAATCATATTTTCACACCTTTTAGGGATGAATGGGTCTCTATTTTTTTTTCATACCGGCCCTATATCTAGCCATGTGTTATCACCCAATAATTTTCCTATGGTTATGGTAGGAGAATCACCGGGGTAACCATTTCAAACCAATATTTAGAATATAATATAGCCTATACAGTCAAAGAGGGATCTCTCTTTGTCATAGGGTCATTCGCATATACATTTGGCTTTAAACAAACATTCATAAGGATATATTTTTAAGGGGAAGGGTTGTGTGGATTTTAAAGTGTGTAAGATCGACATATATTAAATACCATTAGGCAATGGAATAAAAAACATGAAACATTCAAGGAATTACAAAAAATAACGACCAGTGATAACCTTCGTAGTCTAAGGAAAAATAGATTTTAGTATTCAACAAAATATCTTCGAGAAATGGAAGGGGGAAATGAGAAGAAGCCCAATGAGACGGGAGGCACCTATCTATGGATGAATCTCCTTAAACATCTTTAGTAGAAGAAACAATGAAGGATGATAACTGAAATGAAGCATCTAATAGAGGATGAATTCCAAGAAATTTACCATGAACACATAACAAACACGTTATCTGATTCAAGGAGTGCTTAACAGAGAACGAATTCCTTGCATACAACTAGAAACACATTAGCAGAAACTACACATACATGAGAATGAAGAAAACAAGGGAAAAGAAACTGAACAATGAACACCGTGATGAATCTCAGACATTCAAGGCATACTTTGCATTAATTCTCCCAAGAAAATTTGCAGAGCTACAAAACCAAGCATGGAGGCTTCAAACTGAATCTCCAACCCTTTACTCCTCCATAGAGGTTACATTGATAGAGTACTAAGCTCCTGAGACCAACCTTGTAACAAAGCCAAAATCAATTCTGATACGAGAATCAAACCCACACACATAAAATCCTAACAAATTATGATCTGGAATATTTTCCATGATCACAAAAGAAATCAGGAAAGCATGCTGGGATGCACGTGTTGTATCAAAAAGGAAAATTTGACACTTGGGACTCAGGCCTGCTTGATGAAAACGACTGTTCAGAGGATCTTCAAGTGGCCTGCAACAATTTCATTCATCCCTGCATCTTTAACCAACAAAATTGTTTTGTACCATTGATCTTTCCTAGATGAAATATGCACCATCCATTTCCTATACCCTTTAACTCCATTTCGTTGGTTCTCTGATTCTTATCTTCCTCGCACCTTCACCCCGAAAAATCATTATGGACCATGGATCTGTTTGGAAAACACTTGGATGCACCTACAAGTTTGTTAACTTACACACTCTATAAAATTTGGTTGAGTTATGGAAAACTAAACCAACAATACTTTGAACTAGCATAAATTTTCCCATCCATTAATCTTGATCGGTCATTGATCTAGGCCGTGGAATGTTGTGCGGTCTACCAAATTCCGCTGATTTCAAAAGTTAATTTCTCCATGCATGTTGCATCAGTGAAATGGATATCATTCATGTATATCGATCAAGTCTTGATCCGGGCCATTGAAACCTGCGCCTTTTACCAAATTCCATATATCTGAAAAGTTTGTTTTTCTGTGCTAGTTCTGGTAGCGGAATCCACCTCCACCATGGAACTTTATCGATCGTTATAATATGTGGGGTATACCAAATTTTTCCTATCAGGAGATCTAATTATCCCATGTGCATGTTTCCCCTTTCCACACAATTGATCTTAGATAGAAACTTTCCCAGCCGTTGATCTGAGATCAAACTACGGCTGCCAGAAAGCAAAAAGCGGGATTCCAACTTTTCATAACCAAATTTTTTATATTTTTGGTTTCTACCTTTCTACTCCCTTCTAGGCCATTGATCTGTGCAGACTCTCTTTGAACCATCAATCTTACGGTTTGGCGAAAAGAAGAAATAAGGATTCCAACTTTTCATAACCAAATATTTGTATTCTCGCTTTTCAATTCTGCCTTTCTGCTCCTTTCCGAGCCATTGATCTTCGGTGGAAGATTTTCGTACCGTCATCCTGTAGATCACAGAAAGTGAGATTCTAAATTTTTTATGACCAAATTATGTATCTTCCGCTTTTTTATTTTTCCTTTCTGCAAAATAGTGGAAAGCGAAAGGTAGATTTACCAAATTTTATAACCAAATTTGGCCCTTTCCAGTTCCTCCTTTTTGCTTCCACCTTTTTACTTTTTGCATTTACTGGACCGTTGATTTATCCTAGAATCATCCTTGACTATTGGATCTCGAACTATAGAAAGCATCATTTGGGTTTACCAACTTTCACAACCACATCTTTTCCTTTTTCCGCTTTTCTGCTCCCGATTTTTCATTGGCGGAAATGATTTGCGGCCTTTGATATTCTCTGCTGTGCATCCAATTCATCCATTTCGGTCAGCTTTAAACCTTGATCATATTTTCCTTATTCAGGCATATTTCCAAGGTCGCGTCTAAGGATCTTTTATTGTTTTATTCACTTTTGACTAGGAGCAGATCCTTTAGAACCTGCTCAGCACTTACTCAGGTTATATGACATGGGAAATTTTTTACCTTACCCATCACTTTCATTGGGTTATCCTTTTGTAGGGGAATTAGTGTGGATGCATATGTAAGAGTCCTTAAATTTTAGCATAGGTGCCAACAATAGCTCCAACTCTAGGATTCTATCCTCTCTGTGAGGTAGCAAAGAACCCCGTAGACCAAGTGCTTGATCCATTGGGTTGGTCCCAAGCTTTTCCTGAAATCCTCGACATGCTTCTGAAAACAAAAACTGAACTGATACTAAAAACATAATGAAAAATTACTAAAAGAAAATCTCACCATGTCGAGCTTATTCACACCTACCTACCTACCCTACTTGATCGAACATTAATGCCCAATCAAGTAAATTCAAACTTCCAATGAAGCCAATCAAGCAATTTATCTAATGATTGAGCTTCTTCATCACGCTTGATCCAAAATAAATAACTTAATGGAAAAATGTTATGATGAGAGATTCGATATTTACTACACACACATAACCCACCATTCCCACTACAAAGCTTCTCCACATATTCAGCCACTGGATCATGAAAACCTTCAAAAATTTATGTCATGTGCTTGTCCTGACAAGGATGCTCCAACTATAACTCCTCTAGCACCCGATCAAACTGCTCTTCAAAAATTCTTGAAGAATGTGTTCATGACAATTTTCAAATAGAACATCCACAACCTCCTTTAAAATTTATGAAGTAACAACTTGATTCTCTTTATGTGCTTCAGCAGAAATATCATCCTCTCCTTCAAGAGAATCCAGTGAAATGAACTCTTCTTGACATGAAAAATCTGAATTTGAAGAACATGAAGAGACATCCCATTTAGGACCCTCAGCTTCTTCTAGCTGATCCAATATTTTATTGCAAAGATTTGGTTCTTCAGGTGCATTATCCAAGTAGCCATCCTCATTCTCATCATATATAGGAAAGCTAAAATTTTCTTTAAAAACATTACTAAAAAAAAATTTCAACATGCTAATTGCATTCTTCATAATGAAAATTAGTATGACCCTCTTCCTGTACATCGCCTTCCTTCTCATCATATATAGGTGGACTAAGATTTTCTTTAAAACGAACACTAACAGAGTTTGTAACAGGCTGATTGCATTCTTCATAAGACACATTATGTCTTTGAAGAAATTGCTGCTACAAAAGGGTGATTTTTGATTGAACGGGGGCAACCTCCTCTTATAACAAAATTTCAAAAGTTGAACGATGTGAGGAACAATTTGATTGGCAGTCCCAACTTCCTTGTTGGTCATACAAAGATTGACAAGAATTTTGTGAACTATTGTTAGCTTCATGGGAAGAGAGGAAATTGGATGAATCAGAGATTTGGTTTATGTCAATTTCAGTCAAGGAAAGCATTACCAACTACTAAGAATTTTCTTGAATATCATGGCAATTGGTCTGTATTTCTTTTTGAAATGAGTATTCATGTAAAATTTCTAAAATCTCTTCATCCATATACTGATGATCACCATATATGTCTTTCAATTTTTCAATGAACTGTTTATGATGCGTGTAACAATCTTGAATTAGCAGCAAAGAAGGATATTGATCTTTAAAATATTCATGAAATACTGTATGAAAGTATCTAAGGGAATATAGACTCTCTGCTGGAAATCCCTCATACCATGACCTTGCATTTCCTTCTAAACTAACCATGGACATTTTCATTAAAGAATCCTCATGCAATTCAACTCCCAGCTTATGTATATGCTTAAGAAATCTAAACAAATGAAGGGCAACATCATCACCCTTTTGATCTTTGAATTTTGAAAGATATGCTTGCCAATCTATATTAGGTATTTGATTTGGAAAACCAAGAATGTGTCATGTCCCCATATTTTGGGACATTAAAAGTGTTGACCATGATGAAATTCCTAGGGGCTCAGAATATAATTTATGTTTTGTAGTGTCATTATATTCTGAAAATTACATTTATTAGGTCTATATATCTCATACCTTAAAGAATATTGTCTCAATATCATAAAAAGGGCTTATTTTATCAATGTATGGGGGGATTGGGTGAATATGAGTGATGTAATAAATATTATATGATAGGGAAGTGATTGAAATAATTATTTATGTTCATAGATATTATATTTATCTCTTTTATAAATCTCATGTTTTATAGAAATGGATTTAAGTTTATTTAACAGTTTTTTTAAGACCCTAGCTAGATTACTAGCTTTTAATAACTAGTTTTACTAAAATTGATGTAAAACAAGTTTTGTAAACTGAAAATGAGCTCTGTCAGTTCTTGTGGGTCAGTAATAGGCCTACCTTCCCATATCCATATCCAATTTTTTTTTTGGATTGTACCACCTTTTTGGATCCTCCTCTGCGTAGGGTTTCCCTTGACCAAAACTGCCAGAAATCCCCAAATTCATCCAAAACTCCTTAAAAATTTCCAAAACCTAAGAAAACTATATAAATAATTTTATTTTATTTTAAATTAAGGCTGGAACAAACCTCTACAAGTTTCCATAAGCCTCTGGTTGAAATAGACCGAACTACTCTCCTTAGTTTCACGGTTTAGCTACCCAAAAGCGTGGTAGTAGGTTTCTGCAGTGCGTACTATGATACATAAATGGAACCAGATATAAATGTGTTAGGGGAGAGGAAATTTCATGTCTGACATTTCTCTTTTTGCTTCCTACTGATTACTCTTTTCCTCTGCAAAATTTCCCAGAAGAAACCCTTGTTTTGCCCAATCCGAGAAGGCTCTGTGTGAACCAATTAAAATTTCAGAATTGTTTAAGTAAAATTACAGAATTAAAGTGTTCAAGTCTACACACCAGGCTTGGGACACCACAATGGTATCAGAGCTCTTTCCTTGGATCATCTTGTGGAAAGAAATCTCTCAGTGAAGAAATTTGCATCCATGTCATACTATGAGGATGACTATGATGAGCAGTATGAAGAATACTGCAGAAGATATGAAGAAGAAGAAATACTCTATGTTGATGTCAGCATACGAAAACAAGCATATGATGAAGACTACTGGACATCAAATGGGGAAGAGATCAGATCTGATTCTCCAATGGTTAAGAAAAACTTGGTAGAGATCATTGAAGCATGTGAGAACATGCCTCACTGCTATGAGGACTATCTAGCTTTGGGTAGGAATATTTGTGCTTACATTTCTTTTGGAGATTATATTTATTTCAAGTATGGATTCTGGCCCAAGCATGATTATGAGCATTTTTTCAAGATCAACAGGCCATCCAGCGAGGAACCAAGTTGTTCCACCTCTCTGAAAAAAGAAGAAGAAGAAGGAACCAAAGGTGAAGATTCCTCAAAGCCATCTGCATATTCAAGATTTAAGAGTTTGTTTGGTTTTTCTTCAAATAGAGATTCTGAATATTGTGACATGAGTATCCCTAAATATGAAAAATTCTCAAGTTGCTTGGAGGAGAATAGAAATGAGGAAGAGGAAGATATCCATGAAGTGAAGTGCAAATCACCACAATGTGGTTGCATAGGAGGAGAAGTTGAAGAGGAATGCAATTCAAGTTTCTTAGTGGGTGATCTCTGGATTACTGCTCAAAGTTTTGGCTCATGTATGGGTGGTGAGATATATTTTGAATCAGATCCAAAAGAGGTACAAAAATCATATTTACAGTCACCTCCTGAGCCACACAATGATGAAGAAAACAAGGCCACATTGCTCAGGTGTGAACCAAAATATTTGGTGGAGGAGAAGGCCACCAAAGTATATGTACAAAAAGAGGATAAGGTGAATAAAATGAATGATAAAAGTTCTAATTTTTTCAGCATCCTTGTATGCCTACAACCATCTAATCCATGGGAGGATGGAAAGACTTCACTTGCCTCTGAGGACTGTAAGAAGAAGGGAAATTGTGAGGGAGATGAATTTGCTTCTAGTTTACTTGTTAGTGAACCCAAAATCAATGCAGAGGATGGTGATACTGCCAATGATGATAAGGGATATTTTGGATCAGATCCAAAAGAAGAAAAAAAATCATATCTGAAGTCATTATTGGAACTTTCGACTGAAGTGGAAGACAAGACCCCACCAGCTGGGCATGAACTAGCAAAACTCAAGGAGAAATATTGGATGCATAGAGATGAGCACAATTCAAAATTTTGGACTCCTTTGCAACATGATGAAGCTAAAATGAAAGGGCATGAGATGCTCTATAATTTATGTATAGATCACATGTCATTCCAGCCTTCAGAGATACCTTCCACTTCACATCATGGAAGTGAGTGTGCAGAAAATTCAAAGGCTGACCTATATGTTGAGGATGAGTTTTATGTGGTGGATTCATGCTACAATAAAAATGCTCATATATGTTAGCTATTAGAAGATGAAATATTGGCAGAGGATATTCTTGGTGAGCCACAGCATTTGAGTGGATCACTAAAGGAGGACAGAAATAAGCTTAGGGAAACCATGAAAAACATTGTTGACATCAATGCCTTGGTGGAAAGATGTTGTTGGAAAGCTTATAACGGAGACATGGAAGGAGAAGCCTTTCTGGAGGAGTGCATAGCACTGAAAGAAGGCATGTCCAATATGAAGGAGAGATATATGAACTTAATATATAATAGAGAACATCTCCTCATGGTGGCTGAAATGTACCATTGTGCATTCGAGAGGGAAACACAAGAGTATGAAAGACTCCATAGTAAATGGGAGGCTACATATGATTCCTTGAAAAGAACCCAAGAAGCTCTTCAAGAGTCAAGGTTGCAGATTGATCAAATTCAAAGGGATTTGAATGTACCACACCCCCCATCTTTCATGGAAAAGAATCATGTGCACATGGTAGTAACTAATTTGGATGTGTTGAAGGAGCCTCATGTGGAGGACAACCATGAGGAAGGAGCAGATTTGTAGATGCTTGTGAAAAGATATGAGGAAGAAAATCTTGGCCAAGCACTCATTGAGATTGAGAGGAAGGATGAAGTGTTCTTAGCTATGGTAAATATGTCTGGGGACATTCCAATTGAATCAGAAAGCAAGGATTATTATCTATTCATAGATTGGGTTGATAAATATATCACAAAAATAAAGGATCAAGGATGTACTAGAATTGATTGCCTCAATAGAGGGTTGTTTGACATGCATGCTTGGAAGGAGACACCTTATGACACAACCCTATGGATGGTGTATTCTGCTCTAGAAGAGGTGGCTGATCACATTCGATATGGATCAGAAAATAAAAGTTTATATTCATCCATTGATTGGGTGGATAGAAACATCTTTGGAATGAAGACCTTGGGAGGTAAAGAATTTTATTTCTGCAATAAATTTTTGTTTGGAGAGACATTGTCTTGACATGTGAACAAAAACAAAGATTTAATTTGCAGCCATTGGATACCTTCCATACACATGCACATGAGGTGAATTCTATTTTTTTTGTGCTTGAGGAATGTGCAGACAATTTTGATGAGAACCAAGCACTTGACCTTTTCCAAAAAATGCTGGAATTGTTTTTTGGAAAGAGTCTCTTCCCAATGGGAGGTTCAGATGAGGATTAAGATTGGGAAGCCATAATTTGGATGGATGAGTATTGTAGGGTTATGATACAAATTTATACCCACACATCTATTTCAGCCTCATCAAGTGAGAATGAAAATTGGGAGAAGGAATTTTCCTTGTTGGTGCAACAGGAAGAACTGGAGGATTTCCTAGGTGTTCATGATGACTTGTGGAATGCACCATCGCCCTCCCATCAGCCACATAGGCACATATGGATGTCACTTGATGCCATTCAACCACATGTGGATTGGGTGGAAGATTACATGTCACACATGGAGTCTTATTGGAGAAAAATTTATGCACATGATCAGTGGAAGGTAGATAAGCAAGCAAACTGCCAACGAAAGTTGTTGAGGAAAATATATTGTACACAGTTGGATAGATGCTTGCATTCTTTGACCAGTGGCAGAGATTTGAGCCATTTGAAGTGTTCACATGGAAATTTTAGTAGGAGTGTTAGTACCTTATCAGGTGGGATGAGGGGACACTTATTTGTTTTTCCTTCTTGCATTTTTGGAGATAATTGTGATGCATTATCTTATTGTTAGCAGTTTGGGCATCCTTGTTGGTTGGATGATTCCTATACTCATTGGGGTTGGACGTGGGACTCACACCTATGTATTTTTAGCAACATAATTGTGAGATTCAATTCTGATGTGCATTAATCACATAAGGAACTTTATGTTGGGTGGGGAAATCTCACAGATTTCCAACTTTGCATTGAGAACTTCCAGTTTTCGGTGCAGTGGTGTGATTTACACAACATGAATGTCATTTCTCGTGATGATAAATTTGTATGGTGGATTCTAATGTTTGGATACTTATAGTTGAGGAAATGGGATCCAGGCATAAATTTTTCTAATAAGTTGTGTGGGAAGGCATTCTCACTAAAGGGGGTGCAATGCAAGCAATGGGACCCTGGAATTGCTTGTTTTGGAGAAACTTTACAGGTTGGCTTGATGGAACAAGTCGACCTTTTTGCACAATGGATTCATGCTCTAGTTTTTCTACATGATGAACAAATTTGCAGCACTTTGGAGTGCTTTTGCTTGAGGACAAGCATATTTGGGAGGGGAGGATTGTCATGTCCCCATATTTTGGGACATTAAAAGTGTTGACCATGATGAAATTCCTAGGGGCTCAAATTGACATTAATTATTCTTCCTAGGAAAAATATTTCTAATAATTATTTTGAGGCATGTATTTAATTTCATTTCACCATTTTATTAATTATGCAATTAAATTATGTGGAAATAAAATTTCCAAGTCAAGTAAGCACTAGAGTCCAAAAATGTTGCCAAAAATGAGAAAAGAGGAATATTTTAGGAAAAGCAGCATAAATCTAGAAAGCAGGATAAAACAGGAAAAGCAGGAAAGTATGAAAAGCAAGAAAGTCCAGAATAGAAGGAAAGTCAGAAAAAGAGGAAAAATAAGGAAAGGCAAAGCAAAGAAAAGAAAGGAAAGTATGTCCACACATGGGTGACCTATTCTCACAGGTCACCAAGCCATGTAACTTGCTCAACAGGTCAAAATCAATTATCTAAAAGAAGTATTCCAACTCCATTATTTAGTTTGATGATTTGATATTATGCTTATGCAATGTGAGCATACTCCCTTAGTGTTGTGCCTTAGAACATTGGGTGATGATCCCCAAACCCCTCCTCCCTTCTCTTACATCTCCCTTTCTATCTATTGTAGGTATATGGAACGCTAATGTCAGCCAATGAAGCTTATTCTAGAAGTAAATCATAGCCTCCATCAATTTCAGGTCAATCTCCAGTGAATCCCATGCTTCACTTATGCTCACAGCCCTTGCTGGTCATGATTCGGGCCTCCTGCCCCTTAATTTTGGAAGCATCTTTGCAATGGTCAGTTAATACTGTAATTTATTTTCTATAGTGTCATTATATTTTTAAAATTACATTTATCAGGTCGAGATATCTGAGACCCTAAATAATATTGTCTCGGTTTCATAAAAAGGGCCTATTTTATCAGTGTATGGGGGGATTGAGTGAATATGAGTGATGTAATAAATATTATATGCTGGGGAAGTGATTGAAAGAATTATTTATGTTCAAATATATTATGTTTATCTTTTTTATAAATCTAATGTTTTACAGAAATGGATATAAGCTGATTTAACAATTTTTTAAGACCCTAGCTAGATTACTAGCTTTTAATAACTAGTTTTACTAAAACTGATGTAAAACAAGTTCTGTAAAATCAAACTGAGCTCTATCAGTTCCTATGGGTCACTAATAGGACTAAATTCCCATATCCATCTCTAGAACCATTTTTTTGTTTGTTTCGTGCCACCTTTCTGGATCCTCCTCTGGGCAGGGTTTCCCTTGACCCAAACTGCCAGAAATCCCCAAATTCACCAAAAACTCCTTAAAAATTTCCAGAACCTCAGAAAAATGTATAAATAATTTTTTTATGTTACATTAAGGCTGGAAAAAACCTCTGCAAGTTTCCAGAAGTCTTTGGTTGAAACAGACCAAGCTACTCTCCTTAGTTCCACACTTTGGCTGCCCAGAAGCGTTGTAGTAGGTTTCCGCGGTGTGGACTCTAAACCCTAAATGGAACCAGATATAAATGTGTTATGGGAGAGGAAATTATATTTCTTAAATATCTTTGTTTTCTTCCCACTGATAACTCTTTTCCTCTGCAAAATTTCCCAGAAGAAACCCTTGTTTTGCCCAATCCGAGAAGGCTCTGTGTGAACCAATTAACATTTCAGAATTGTTTAAGTAAAATTACAGAATTAAAGTGTTCAGGTCTGTACAGTAGGATTGGGACACCACACAATGTTAGCACGATTCATAGGATCATACCTTACAGCTATACAACTCATCTTGATGATGAAGAAACTGAATCAACTCCACAAACTTTGCAACACCTTTGACAGTGGAGATTCCATAGAACATTATAAAGATTGGATTCTCTGCATATGGAGTCACCACGTGAAATATTCACAACCTTCTTGATGTTTTATCGTTGTTCACCATCAACAATCAAATATACAACTCTATTGCTCATACCCAAGGAAGATTTTAACCTTTGTTCCCCAGTATGGTCATCAGTATTTCCCAGTGGAATCACCTTCCAAAAAAATTGAGTGGAGTCTCGAGAGCATGTAAAAATAGCATGTGTCTATGGTTGGATTCTCAACCAAGTTGTATAACTATAACTATGTTGTTTCCCCAAGGAGATAATAGAAATTAGTCCCCGGAAACGACACCAAGATGTTATCGCCCAATAATTTTCCTATGCTTGTGGTAGGAGAATCACTGGGGTAACCATTTCAAACCAATATTTAGACTGTAGTCTAGCCTATACAGTCAAAGAGGGATCTCTCTTTGTCACAAGGTCATTCACATATACATTTGGCTTTAAGCAAGCATTCAGAAGGCTAGATTTCTGAGGGGAAGGATTGTTTGGATTTTAAAGAGTGTAAGATAGACATATATTAAATACCATTGGGAAATGGAGTCAAAACCTGAAACATTCAAGGACTTACAACAAATAATGACCAGTGATAACCTTTGTAGTCTGAGGAAAAATAGGTGTTAGTATTCAGCAAAATATCTTTGAGAAATGGTAGGGGGAAATGAGAAGAAGCCCAATGAGACAAGAGGCACCTATCTATGGATGAATCTCCTGAAACACCTTTAGCAGAAGAAACAATGAAGGTTGATAAATTAAATGGTGCATCTAACAGAGGATGAATTCAAAGACATTTACCATGAACACATAACAAACACGTTATCTGATGCAAGGAGCACTTAATAGAGAACGAATTCCTTGCATACAACTAGAAACGCATTAGCAAAAAATACACATATGTGAAAATGAAGAAAACAAGGGAAAACAAACTGAACAATGAACACCGTGATGAATCTTAGACATTTAGGGCATAATTTACATTAATTCTCCAAAGAAAATTTGCAGAGCTAAAAAACCAAGCACAAAGGCTTCAAAATGAATTTCCAACCCTTTACTCCTCTGTAGAGGTTACATTTATAGAGTACTAAGCTCCTGAGACCAACCTCGAAACAGATCCAAAATCAGTTCTGATACGAGAATCAAACCCACACACATAAAATCCTAACAAATTTTGATATGGAAGATTCGCCATGATCACAAAACAAATCAGGAAAGCACGCTGGGATGCGTGTGCTGGATCAAAAAGGAAAACTTCACACCTGGGACTCAGGCCTGCTTGATGAAAATGACTGTTCATAGGATCTTAGAACATCCTATAGGAGTTTCATTCATCCCTGCATATTCAACTAGAGAAATTGTTTTGGATCCTTGATGTTTCCTAGATGAAATCTACACCATCCATTTCCATACCCTTTAACTCCATTTCGTCAGTTTTCTGATTCTTATCTTCCTCACACCTTCGCCCCGTGAAATAATTCTGGACCATGGATCTGTTTTGAAAATACTCAGATGCACCTACACGTGTATTGACTTGCACACTCTGTAAAATTCCATAGAGTTTTGGAAAATTAAACCAACAACACTTTGAACTAGCGAAATGTTTCCCATTCGTTGATCTTGATCGGTCGTTGAATGTTGCCGAGTATACCAAATTTTGTTGATTTCAAAATTTATTTCCTCCGTGCATGTTGAATTAGAGAAACATATATTATTTGTGGATCTAAATCAATTCTTGATATGGGCCATCAAAGCCTGTGCCTCATACCAAATTCTGCATATATGAAAAGTTTGTTTGTCTGTGCTAGTTCTAGTAGCGGAATCCACCTCCACTATGGATCTTTATCAATCATTGAAAGTTACGAGGTCTACAAAATTTTGCATATCGAGAGATCTACTTATCCCGTGTGCATGTTTCATCTTTCTGCACCGTCGATCTTATATAGAAACTTTCCTGGCCATTGATCTGAGATCGAGTTGTGGCTACCGAAAAGTGGAAAGAGGGATTCCAACTTTTCACAACCAATTTTTTTATATTTCTACCTTTTCGATCCCTTCGGGTCCGTTGATTTGTGTGTAAGCTCTCAGAACCATCGATATTACGGGGTGGAAGAAATAGGAAAGCGGGAATCCAACTTTTTCATAACTAAATTTATGTATTTCCACTTTCTGATTCCTCCTTTCTTCTCCTTTCCGAGTCGTCTATCTTCAGCGGAAGCTTTCCAAACTGTCGATCCTACAAATCGCAAAAAAAATGGATTCTAACTTTTTTATGACCAAATTCTGTATCTTTCGCTTTCCGATTTTTCCTTTCCGCAAAATAGTGGAAAGCAGAAGGCGGATTTACCAACTTTTATAACCAAATTTGGCCCCTTCCTCTTCCTCCATTTTGCTTCCACCTCTTTACTTCCCACCTTTCCTGGACCGTTGATTTATCCTGGAGTCATCCTTGACCATTAGATCTTGGACTGTGGAAAGTGGAATTTGGTTTACCAAATTTCACAACCGAATCTTTTCCTTTTCCACTTTCCCTCTCTCGATTTTTCATTGGAGGAAAATGATTTGCAGCCTTTGATATTCTCCGCTGTGCATCCAGGCCGTCCATTCTGGTAAGCTTTTAACCTTGATCATATTTTCCTTATTTAGGCATATTTCCAAGGTCACTCCTAAGTATTTTTTATCATTTTATTCACTTTCGACCAGGAACAGATCCTTCAAAACTTGCTCAACACTTACTCAGGTTATATGACATGGGAAATTTTTGACCTTACCCATCACTTTCATTGTCTTATCCTTTTGCAAGAGAATTAGCATGGATGCATCTGTAAAAGTCCCTAAATTTTAGCACATGTGCCAACACCATGTATGAATGTGATACTTGATAATGGTGGTATCTAGGCCAGAAATTTTGGTGTATGACCATACAAATACATCTCAAAATTCCTGGAAGACTACTTTGTATCCAACAATATATTTAGGGCTGAAATATGCACCTAACATGATATTTTTTGTGATACCTAGTTCAATTGGGATATCCACTTGGATAGTGGGAGAGATGTTGGCCATATTTCTATCCTCAAAAGCATTAGGGGATGGAATTGGGTTTTTGAACCAATCAACATTCCCGTGTGGAATGACGTCTTTTGACTCAATAATGAATTGGTTTGAATCCATATGTGGATGGGTTGGTTCTTTAGGAATAAAATATGCATGATGGTGCATGTCATCCCGAGGATATTTCAGTTCCATGAGTGCTTCCAAGATTTCTTCATCCCTTCGAAAAAATTGACTCATTAAGTCTTGGGGAATTGATTATATTGTAGTGGTCTCACGAGAGGGTTCAAAAGGTTCATCAAAACATGATATGAATCAAATGGTGTTTTTCCATCTTAAAGAAGTCACTAGAGGGTGAAATTATTCAATTGATGTGACTTTGGGCTATATGGAGAGATGTCGCAGATCGATGAGTACCAAAGGATACTCAGGAAAATCTTGGAAATGATGTGAGTAATGTCTGGGGAGGACACATAGTGCATAGTGATGCTTGGTGCTCAACAAATTATTGCATGGTTTGGGGATACCGGTTAGAGGGTATACTAGGACCTTTTCTTTGGGATCATCATCTAATGTTTATAGATGAGTGCATAAGATAGGTAACTCCAGAAAGTTCTTGGTAGTGTGACCCAAAATATTGCACAAAGAAAAAGGTGGTGGGGCTCGAGTTGAGGCAAAAGAGGAAGGGTTCACCATTTTCTTCATGTTTGTTGATGGTTTCACACTCACTATGTTGCCCTGAACCTTCTTTTTGGGAGGAGGTGGGGCAGTGCTTGGTGCTACTGTCGACACTCTTGGAGGATGATGGTTGGCCGTACCAAAAGGTTACATACGTGTTAAAACAACCTATGGTGTGGGAGGTGGGTTGGGAGGTGTGAGGTACCAAACAGGGAAGCCCGATATCAAAACTGAGAGATTGATAGTTGCCATGACTATCATTCTCATGATTCTAGATGGTAGAAACAAAAATTGGATTTGCAAAATAGGCATTTCTCCCCATTGGTTCCCAGGTGATTGACTGGTAAAGGGGATTGGTTGGGGTCATGTTGTGGTGAAGGTTGTGGTTGGGGCATGTATTTATTGGAAGAAACCATGTAGAGCTTAGATATTTCTGATATCAAGGGTGGAGGTGGAAGATCCTAAAAGGTTCCAGTCATGGGGGAGTTTTGAAAAATGTTGGTCCCAACGCTGGTAAAAGATGGGATGGAGGCGCAACTGATAGTGTTGTCAAGCAGAGGAAAGACATTCTATAGACAAGCCAACCCCTTGGGATCATAATATGGCAACTGGTCTAGCTTGATGATCTTCCCATTGGGGGAGGGATCATATGTTTGAACATGAATGAGGAAACCACTTTCATCGCATGGATATAGCTATATCCAAGGAGGAGGTTATAGTCTAACTGGGAATTGACTACTTCAATGTCTATTAACATCATTTTTCCAGCTAGCTCTATAGGAACATTTGGGAGAAGGACCTAAGGATGAGTTACGCGACCATCATAAGAGTGTAAATTCATGAGAGATTTCTCTAGTTTAGGTGATCCAATATTTTTCCAAACATGAGTTTACATGGTACAAGTGGAAGCTCCCCCATCAACAATGCACCGATGAATGAACAAGTTAAAAACCAGCGTAGATCCAAATCCTAGGCTCTATCAAGCCCCGAGAGGGATCAAATCTCTTCTTAGGTATCCATTGATTTGATTCAAACAAAAAGACACATCTTTTTAGTTAAGGTCCAGATATAATATTATTATTATTAATATTTAATATTATTTATGGCTTACATATAGTATTTATTATTAATTTTTATTTTGTTAGGAATAAACATTGCAACATTTCCCCATACATGGTTTTAAAAACATATGCAAGGCCTTGCACATGGTCTTAAAACCATGGGTTGTTTAGGAGGCCTTGCACATGGTTTTAAAACCATCTTGAAGGCCCTCCTAAACCATGTACAATAAAACCATGGGTTGTTTAGAAGGTCTTGCACATGGTTTTAAAACTATGTGCAAGGCCAACATTGTATTTTTTTCTTGATCCACATTTTTTTTACGGATAATTAAATTTTTACGTTTTTATAGTTTTGTTATGTAGGAATATTACAACATCTTCCATTTTTTACGGATAATTAAATTTTTACTTTTTTATTATTTTGGTAGGTAGGAATATTACAACATCTTCCCCGTATTAGGTGGTTTTTCTAGCCGACATTTATTTTGGCCTATAATTAAAAAAATTATTTGGTATTAATAAAAATAACGTTACGTAACGTTACAAGATCTCCCCCATACTGGGTTGTAGAGCGCCTCTCGATGCAATAATAGATGAGGTTTTGAAGGATACTAAGGAGGGAATCCATGGCTCTGCTTGATCCAAATCAAATGTCATCAAATAAAAGTTGGAGGAATCAATTGCACCTAAAGCAAAGAGAAAATATTTTTGTTGCGCAGGGAAATTTATAAGTACTTCCAGGTTTGACATGGTAGTAGGGGAATGGACAAATTAATCCACAAAACTATAATTGGGAGCAAAACAAGTGTTTGGATTATTCACAATGTGAAATGGAGGAAACTTAGGGACTTTTGGAATCCCATTAGTAGGAGGCCTTGGTAAGTGCAAGGTGTTATCCATAGGAGTGATGTCTATCCCTTTAATAGTAGTCAGAGTTTCAATTGTTGGACATATTGATTACGTCGAGTTTGGAGATTGAAATAAGAGGATACCTCAAGAAGTTGTTGAAACAGAGAGTTAGGTGGTTGACTCAATGAAGTTGATTAGGTTGGGTAAGGGGCCATTGGTTGTCCTGTTACAAATCCTTGTACAAGGAAATAGTTCTACAAAACCGCAGGTTGAGTTCGGTTGGTTTGAGGCAAGGGTGGGATATCTTGACTTGGTGTGGCCATTGTTACTTCATGTTGATTTTCGTTATTCCATAGTTGGCATGACTTAGCCAAGTTGGGACTATGATAGGTATAATTTTGATACACATTATTGAAAGTGCACATATGGGTTTTCCAAAGTTGAGTGTTCTTGGCCTATTTAGGTGGCTTATTGGGGTCTTGGTCTATGAGATTTGGACCAATGTTGTCAGGTGGGTTTGGAGGTTGGTTTCCACCTCCTTATTGTTGGTTATTTCCCTTGTTCATTCCTTGATTATTTTTCTTGGGTTGCGCTTGGGTGTTGGGCATAGCATGAGGGGAATGATTTATTGGCTTTATACTTGCCCTTGCAGAAAAGGGGGAACAACACATTGTGGCTGAATCAGAGTGACTGGAAGCGGGACAGAAAAATGACAGTATGGGTTCATGGTTGAAGGGGCCATGAAGGAAGTAGAAGCACCACCACACACGGTTACATCACATGATGGTCTATGAAAATGGGGGGATGAGGTAGGAGTTGAGTATGAGGTACTTGTTCCTACATGTGTTGAGGCATGTGATAAATTTGGGCCATAGCTCAGAGTGGCGACTAGACCCTAATTAGGATGCACTACATTTTGAGCAGGTGCATATGTATAACCACCCACTAGAAGAGGGTAAGGTAAATACATGTTGGGTCTCTAGGTGATGTTGCCAATGCCACCATCCATGGCGTGGGATTCCCCTAACAGATATTATCAAGAGGATTATTTGTGAGGATCATCGAGGATGATGGTATATAAATACCTAGATTGCACATAGATTAGGTCGAATTGATGATATTTTAGCATTGAATCTTCCTCAGTTTTAGTTCATTTAGAGGCCACATATTTAGGAATGGAAAGGATTAGGGACTTGAGGAACCAATACAAAAATATCCGATCATCAAATGTGAAATTACATAGACTTCTATGTATATGACACTCATGAATATGGTCTGTGATGTGGGTGGTAGAATTCTATCAACAAGAGAGAAGGATTTCCACTTTGTCATCATACTAGATGGATAGTTGAAAGAAGTAGGAAGGTGGATTCTAACGACACAAAGTTAGTGTGTGTTCCATGGGGTTGGTCAATATACCACTTGAAAATAATGATAGTCAAGGTCCCCTAAAATAGGCATATTCTAATGGAATTTTCTATGATGCTATTTGAGGAGAACCATAGGTGAAACAACATGATATGATTTTTGGGGTCTTCTCCAACCTTCCCTTCAAACTTTGGGATGTTCGATGGGATCTTGGTTTGCATAGGGGGCCAGCTGGGATCATGGAAAATCAAATAGTTAGTCAACCTCTCCAAATCAGGGAGGTTGAGGCTATACATAAATGGAAAACTCGCAGTCATGGGACCTCCAAGTGGAGGATTTGTTAGGGGAGGATTCCCCATAGGGGGATTCCTAGTGGGTGGATTTACTATATGGGGGTTACTAGAAGAAGGGTTGCACATCAAAAAGTAACCTATGTATGGGTTCCCCATTATGACATGCTCGGTGGGTTAATTTTCAATGGGGTATTTCTAGAAGGAAATCTCTTGGAAGGTGGGTTTCCTATGGGAGGGTTCCCAATAGACTGATTTTCAAAGGGATGGTTCCTAGTAGGTGGGTTCCCAATGGGAGGGATCTTAGTAGGTGGGATTATGATGGGAGGGTTTCCAATAGGTGGGTTCCCAATGAGAGGGATCCTAGTAGGTGGGTTTCCCATAGGAGGGTTTCCGACTGGGTGAGTCCCCCCACAAGATCCACCTCTGACCAAGCCTTTATAAAATATATTGGGGATTTCATCACCAGATGAAGGAATTTTAGCAGCCACAGACTACATGTAGGAGAGGGATCTAAGTTGTAATGATCGATCTCAGTGTAATTCTCTCGAAAAATGGTTCTAGAGAGAGTGAATGATATCGACTAGGGGTGTGACAAAAATGTTCCAATGATCCAAACTACAATGACTGCCCTTGAAGTCTACGAGAGAACATCATAGGAGCAATGATGGCAGAGTGACATAAGTGTGAATTAGGGTTATGAAAAGGATTAAAATACAACTACAACCATGTGTGAAGGAGATATTTCAAAAAAAATGACACTCAGGCCAACAACACACTCTAAAAATCTACTGCAATCCCATGCCATAGTAGGTGAGTAAAAAAAAATGACCAAAATTCCTACAAGTAGACACTCTCTAAAAACAAAAATAATTTCTAACCTATGAGGTATGAGAGTATGCAAACACCTAACTAAAGATATGGAAGCCCTCACAAACCATATCCTCTATAAGGTGATAAAATACGAGTCAGACAAAACAACTTGGAAGACCAATAATGGCCAGGGGATATCCCCCTACTGAGAGTGATCCCATGTAAAAGAGCCCTAGAAGAATGGTAACTAGGCTACCCTATTCATGACACATCCAAGTAGGTGAATCTTCCACTTCAACCTTTGGCTACTACAACCTTGGTAAGGTGGCTTAGAAATGCAGTGAGGACTATGAGTAGGCATCCTGAGTATAGAGTGGAGTACAACATTCCACCTAGACCTCCAAAACCAGTCTTGTGACTTTAACCCTTCTAAGGGAGAGGCCTACCCAATAAATTGGTTGTAACCACATCAAGAAATACTAGTGGATTTTGGAACCCTAAGAGTCAACAACTATGTCTCACATGTGAATGAAAAAGGGGGATTATTTGGATTTATACTCCTAGTTCCATACCTATCTACAAGATTGTTTTTGGTCCCCAAGTGGGGTTAAATGTGTGTTCAATTAAGTATATTTTAGTCTCGCTTTGATTTTAGGGAGCGAGTTGGTGCACAAGTGGTGTGATTGAGCAATAGTAGCACTAAATAAATGGAAATAATAGTACTATAAACTGAAATTGACTTGCAAAATTGAAACTTAAAACAACTATGATATCAAAATAGTCTGTTGTAATGGAAAGAACAACCTATTTAATAAAAAATGACCAAGCCATGCAATAACAATCGACATAAAAGGTGTAATCAATAAAGAAGTGGTACTGAATATAGTGAATATGGATATCAAACAGTCAATTTGAAATGGTCAGAGGTCTAAATAGAGGATTCAAAAAAAAATTGTCAGTCTTAGGGAAATTATGTCTAAGGAACATAAGAATTCTGGGGCGCACACTATACAAAACAGAAGCATAATGAAAAATAGTCGATTCTGGTTTGGGGAAATATTATTGAGGGAATAAGGGCACTCTAAGATGCGCTTAAATAGACAAAATGGGTTCTCTAGGGCACACTTAATCAAAGAAAAGGTGCACTCTAGGCTAGGTTTGGAGGAAATTAAAAAAAAAACTCGGAAAAAGGCTGAGTAGGGGGTCAAAGGGTTGGATCAAGATGATCTTTTAGACCAGAATTTGGACAAGGGATAATAAACCAAAAAAACACTAAAAAAATGGATCTATTAAAGAAAAAAACAACAAGAAAACAGTAGCATACCGCAGGTCAAAATAATTAGGGATTTGTAGGGATCAACCCAGTGGAGTCACCAAAACTGTTACTGGGTTTTGCAAACCAGTATGTGCCAAAAGCACCTACTAAGGTTTATGGAAATTGTAATATCATTTCAAATAGGGAAAATTATAATGACTAATAAACATAAATAAAAGTTACTCTAAGAATGAAAATAACTGCAATTAGCGACAATTAAACAAATCTAAACTAACATTGGAATCATTCTTTGTCACACGTATTGAAAGAATCAAATAATATTTTCATTTTCATTAAAATAAATGGGACAGATATGTACCAAGTGTTACCTCATAGTAGTAGTTATGTGGGGCCTTGTAGCCTTATAAAGAAGAGAGATCCCGGTATCCAAACAAATCAGTGTTCTCCATCCACACATCACGAGGTGTAGATATCCAACAAAGGTGAAATGGGAATGCTCAAGGGAGTTTTGGATCTCAATGGGAGAGTAACGGTATGGAAAATGAGTGGAGAAGTTTTGCTACAATTAGGGACCTTCATGGTAAATGTATAGGAACCGTAAGTAGGATGGATGGATAAGTATCAATCAGAGATGTTTCCATTTTTTGTGTTTTGAAGTTTCTTTTACCTCTCCATGATTTTTTTATCCTTATCTATGCTTTTGGGTAAGTTCCAAGTTTCCTTTTTTGTGAAAAAGGAAATATCCAAAATGTCATTTTAGGAAGTATGACTCATAATTTTGGATTAAATGGGTGAAATTAATATTTAAAATGGCCTTTTAAGATTGACTTAGGCATTTTGGATAAATGAAGGTCTACATGGTGGAAATAAAAAGTAGTCAGTGACATATATATTTGATGAGGCTAGGTGATATGTCAGGTCAAAAAAATTTGGTGTTAACATCTATTTTTGGTTTCCCATGGAAGATAAGGATCCATATATATATGAAGAAGAAGTTTCATTTTGGGTGGCATTTGAACTAAAGGGAGCTCACAATAGCTTGTATTCTTCTAATTGGAGTTGTCCAACTATAAATTCTACTTTTTCCTTTGTTAACACAACCTCTAGATGCATCGAGGCAAGTGTTTAGATCTTGATTGAAGTGATACGTTATAATGGCATAATATCTTCCATGGAGAAGGGTTTCATCAACAAACTGTGAGTGATTTAGCTCCTTGACTCCTATGATCATTATTATTCCAAGAATATTTCCTAGATTCCCTTTCATGTTCAATTCTCCTACTTTGGGATTTTGCAATGATTACATATAGAAAAGGGGATAATGGTCATCCTTGATGTCGGCCCTTGGATATTATTTAAAAAATATGAGGGTAGAACATTGACCAAGGGATCTATCCATGGTCTACCAATATAATCCTTAACCCAAGAAATAAATTGGTGAGAAAAACCAAACTTTTCTAGAACAACAAAAAGAGAAAAAAGAAAAGAGTGACATACTTGATCAAAACCATTTTCCATATCTAGCTTTATCACTATGTTGCTTTCTTTTCTCTACTAGCTAGAGTATATTTCTTTGTACACTAGAGAATGCTATGTATTATTTGTTTCTTATGTATGAAACCCCCTTTATTTTTAAATATGATGGATGTGAGGAGAGGTTTTAATTAATTGGATAAAATATTGGTCAAAATTTTGTAAGAGGAGTTAAATAGAGAGATCGGTCGGAATCCAGAGAATGGTGATGGGTTATTTTCTTTATGAATAAATGCTAGAAAGGATGAATCAGCATCTCCTCCCACTTTACATTTCTATATATTCCATTGCAACATTCGACATAGATATGACTTTATTATGTCCCAATAGTGTCTAAAGAAAGAAATCAAGAACCCATTAGGTCAAGGGGATTTATCAACCTATAGATCCCATGTGACCTCTTGGAATTTTGATTCTTTTATATTTCCCTATAGCATACAATTTTCTTCATCACTGATAAGTCTAGGAATATAGCAAAGCATCTCAGGGATGCTATTCAGATCTTCCACCTCTTCATTTGCGAGAAGTGATTAATAATGGGATAAATGTTCCTTTTTTATTTTTTTAAAGTATGTTATGGTCTCTCCATTAACCCCTTTTTTTTCTTTTATATTGTTTCATTTCTTTCTAGATTTAGATTTCTTATGGTCCATCCTTCAGCCATGAACTTCTTGATTTAAGTCTTCAAATGTCCTCTTCATTCCTATAGGATCGATATATTATTTCACTTATATCTTTCTCTACAAGAAGGATTTTTTTTTCTTATTTAGTCCACTTACATACTCTGCTACAGTGTGCCAAGTTTCTATTGCAAGGCCTTCCTCTCCATCATCGTTTCCTTGTATTTTTTTCGATCCCATATTTTGAGGTCATAGTCAGCAATGAGATCTTCCACCCTTTTACAAAAGGGATCCTTGGTCACACAACCTATGTGCTTCTCTTTCTAAGATAGGGTGAAAATTAAATCCCCTGCTATGATCCTTACCCCTATGCTTATTTCTCCTTTCAGATATGTTAAATAGTTCCAACATTTTTGTTTCTCAGCATAAATTTTGGGGGTAACCACTTATACTATGAAATGAGAACTCAACACATTTCTTGTTTTCTGTCTCCTAATTTTAGTATTTATTTTTACCTCTGTTTCAAAAAGGGTTGATACCAGTATCACACATTTTCATTTTGAGGCATTGTTTTGGGCCCTTGAATCATCTTTGTTGTAAAATATTTTTAATTTCTATTTTCAAGTGTGTTTTTAGAAATTTAACAAAATAACATACATTTAGAAGCAATTTATAATGAAAAACATATACATTTTGGAATTTTTTCTTTTAAATAAGGCATTTTTATGGACAGAATAAGACATTTTTATCGACAAAATTGAAAAAAAATACAAAAAATAAAGACATTTAAAACCATTTTCAATGGAGTTTTAGATATTTTTGTATAAAAATGATACCATTTCATATTATTTTTCGAAAAGTGACGATTCACATAAATTCAAGAAAAACTATACCAAATATTTGTAATTGACATATTACAAACATTATATATAGAAATTTTATTTCTAAAATAAATTCTGAAAGTCAAAGCATTACTAATATATCTTATGAAAAAATTGTCAAATTTAACATTTTATACAAGACATGCAACTAATCATCAATATCATGCAGATCAAATTCTTCATCGAAATTTGAATTTTATGGAGCTTGGATTTCTTCACAGATATCGATGTCCTTTTTCGTTGGTTGTTCTATGTCTAAAGACGCCCAAAGTGCTCATTTCCAAGCAACCCTCCTAATATGGGTCCAGGTTGTTTTGACATCTTCACCACAAGTGTTTCACTAAACTCTCCTTTCTTTAAACCAACTTCTTGCAATTCATCTGGAAGAAATTGAATAACATTAATTCTTTGCTTGATGTAATCGCATTGCAGTGGATCGTAGTCAATGGATACACAATTTCTTCCTTTATGTAAGGAGCATGATATTTTTGTAGCTAATCACCAAAAAAAAAATATTTAGTCAAATAAAATAAATAAGCATACTTTAAAAAATGAAGAAAAAAAAAACAAGAAAACTTGAAATATGCTTTCATATGTAATATCATAAATTTTACCAGAACCCTAAAACAAAACTAAGATCCAATCTCTTTCTCTTGAAAATGTATCTATGAGATAATTAATCAATGCTTGTGGCTTTTGACATATCTTTATAGTCACTCGTTTCAAAACCCTTTCTTCATACGTTAGTTTTTTAACCATGGTATTATAAGTCAACATCTTACTATATTTGCCTTCATTATTTTAATTTTTGAAAATGGATTCATAAGTCTCCTCTTTTGTCCAAGTCATAAGATGTGTATTTTCAATATCACTGAAAACTAAATGACTATTGGAGCTACGAATATTAGTCTTTTTCTTGTAACAAAAATATATATAAGATATGTACATTTCCTAAAATATATGCTTAGTATTTTTGGAATGGAGCACGGAGCAGAACGACTGCTCTTCCGCGGCTAGGGTTTCCCTAGCTGTTGCCTTGCTTCTCAGAGCCATGGATCGCTGGTTGTTTCTCTTCGCAGAGTCGTGCTTGCTGAATCGCTGGCTGCTACTCCTCGTGCCTCAGCGTGGTTTCTCATGGTTTCAGCGTGGAGTCCTCTCAAGAAATGGGCTCTCATGCCCAGCTCACCGCCTTCAAGGCCCTTGTTCAAGCTGTCGCTCCTCAGGCAACTTCTCATTCTTCATCGAAGTTCGTGAAAAAGATGGATGAGATCCCCTCTCTGGAGCTCTCTCCTTCGGATCCATGCCAAAAAGCTCTCATCCTCTTTGAGCAAGCCCTCATTGGTAAGTTCACAGGGTCACTGGTGCAGCCCTAAGGTGGTGGAGATTTGGATCTGAGAACAATGGAACCCTCTTCTGCAAGGACAGGTCTCTCTCTTTGCAGCTGGATGGGGGTTTTTTGTATTCTTGTTCTCAAATAAAGAAGAAAGAGACCTAGTCTTCTGCTCGGGCCCTTTTTTCATGGGCTCTAGAGGTTTGTTCTTAGCCCCATGGTCTCTGGGGTTTAACCCAGAAGCAGAGATCACTGTCACTCCAGTCTGGGTAAGACTCCTTGACCTCCCTCTTCATCTTTGGGGGAAAAGCACACTGATTGACATTGGTAATAAGTTAGGTCATTGTCTAGATACTACAGAATCAAAAGGGGGTCAGTATAGATGTGCTCATATCTGCGTAGAGGTGAATCTAGAGAAAGGACTCCCAGAGGCCCTAAAGCTCACATTAGGAGAATGGAGCCACATTCAAGAACTAGATTATGAGCAGATCCCTTTCAAATGCAACTTCTGTCATGTTTATGGTCACTTCACTAAAAGCTACCCTAAGCTTGCAGAACCACAGAAACTAGCAAATCTCCCAGCTTCCAAAGATACAGAGTTCTAGACGGTCTCTAATCGACGCCGTCCTCCCCGGCAAAAGGAGCCTCAAGATTTTCAGCACAAGGTTTCTCCTCAAGATCCTTCTCCTCTTGCAGATACTCCACGGCCAGAAAACAAAAATAGTTTTGAATTTCTCCAGGAAGATGAAGCACAAGAACCTGAAGTTGCAGTTTTCTCGGAGCAGGGCATCCCTGGTCCCTCTGGCTCCACGGTGGCAGCTGATCCAAAACCTGCTTCTCCAGGTTCTAGGAAATACCTCAATGTTTTGGTTCACGAGACCCCAGTCCAGGAAGGGTTGGCTTCCTTGGCCCCTTCATCAGAGGGAACCTCTGAATCCAAAGACTTTTCAGTTCCTTCTCCTCCCCTCACCAAAGGGCGAAAGACAAATAAAGAACGTAGAGAAAAGGAAGCAGCCTCAAATATCAGCTCCAGATCTCAGAAGAAATTGGATCCTTTCATTAAGGGGCTTTCCTCTCCACCTATTTAATGTTTTGTTTCTGTATTCTTCTCTGCTCACAATTCATGAGAGTCTTTTCTTGCAAGCATTCTTTTTTCTCGAAATAGCCTCAGAAGAATTTGGGATTCTCTTCTCAAAGCACTTATAAGAAGGCTGACTGTTCTATTAGAGGGCATCAGCCTTCTTTTTCTGGATTCCTCTTTGTACGCCGGGCTGGGCTAAAACCATTTTTAGTCAATCAAAATTTTTAAGTTTCTGTTAATATATATATATATATATAAGATATTAAAAAACAAAACAAATGAATAAAACTAATGTTTAAAAAAAATTTAAAAACTAAAGTATAAAAATTATTATTTAAACTTAAATGTTTTTAAAAAGCAAAACAAAAAATAAAATAAACAAAAAAACAAAAACAACAACAACAACAAAACAAGTGAAATAGCAGCAATGCTACTTATACCTGCC